>CBVK0102187208.1:0-18182 GCA_900067695.1 Picea abies | reverse complement strand
CTAATTCTCTTTTTGACAGCAGGGTCCTATTGTAGACAGCAAGGTTCAAAACTGAACCAAATCATTCATATGCTTGTTTTAGAGGTGTTGATCCATCCTTGATAGTCTATGTATACTTGTATGTTTATGGATTAAGTTTCATAACTGATAAAGGATATTTTCCAGAGTCAAATTGGCAGCAGTCTATGGCAAGTTGATCCAGATTATAAATTTTGGTTTTTACTTCTTGTTAGAGTCATTTTGTATGGTGTTCATCGAGGATCTATAAATTAGACTTTGGTCCATGCCCCCCACAGGGTTTTGTAAAGTGAAAAACACTTTTGATACCTTGTTATGAAATAAATCAGATTATTATTTTGTCTCATTTGTGTGTATTTATGACTTGGTCACTTTTTCTTTCGATCTCCATATTTACTTTCTGTAATGTGCATACATTTCACTTTTTCTTTCGATCTCCATATTTACTTTCTGTAATGTGCATACATTTTAGAAACTAAAATAAAATTTTATTTTATTTTTGCAACATTATTTTCATTAATAAATTAGCCTAAGCATTGGTAGTTAATACTTGCCGATTAGGAAATTATTTATGAGTCTATAAAGCACAGGGTGATATTCCCGACTATCTTGTCCTAGCAAGACAAGATTCGAAAATGATTGAGTAAGTTAATTGATACATTTTTCCTCAACACATGGGGAATCCACACTTTCAAGCCTTGCGCTGAGAATCATGCCAGCTATGGTCTGGAATTAGCGTAGTTGGTTGCCTTGACACTTGTTTAGATGGAAGATCTATCCCATCAACACTTCCACATAGGTGTATTCCCTACAGAGACAATACTTGGTCTCTTTAGCACTTGGTTTATTTTCAAACATTGTGCATAGAACTAATACGACTCCTCTTCCCACACTGTGCCACTTTTGCACTTCTATTACTTGAAATAGTTCCAAATAGACATCTTCTATTTGCAAGCCAACCAAGAGAGTAAAACTTGCATCTTAATCAATTTCCTGTTTGTGTAAATTTTTTAATCACGGTAATGCCCACCAAGAAAATATGAGTGGTCAACTCAGGCGCATTTTTTCTTTGCCATTTTTAAGCTTCCTTGTAGGCTTTTCCTATGATCACATTTCTACAATAAGCACGGCGATATCCTTGGTACAACTAAAGTCTACAACAATGTTTGTCAGACTGGAAAGAGTTGGTATTCTCAGCGCCTCTGTAGAGGATCCATATAACCGCTCCACTTGCATATGCGGATATCAACACCTGTGCATTTTTGCACAACGTCCTGCCATATCTTACGCACTTTTGTTTATCACACAAGTATGACACTCACACATCTAATAAATAGTCAATTTTCAACACTTGTGCGAAGAATTCATAGAATTCACATCGTTTCACTTCTACATTCCTAATACTTCAAATAGATGTCACATGCCACTCTCTATTTGCAACCTACCCAAGAGAACAAAAATTGCATTTTAATTGATTTCATGTGTATGTAAACTTAGGATTCATAGTAATGAGGAGCAAGAAAATTTATTATAGTTGTTATTTGTTTTGAGTTCTATTTTATTGGTGATTGCATACAAGTTATTGAACTAGGACATAGCAATATAAATTATTTATTTTGAAATCCTCGCACCCACATTATATTAACTTTTTACTTTGCAAAGCCATGAAGTAGATTACATGGAACATAAATGAACTATGGTAGTTATCTTATCACGTGTTCAAGGGTTTAAAATGCATTGGAACAATAGAAAAAAACAATTGCCCGAATCCAATGGAAAAAACAATGTAGAAATGGACATGTTGTGTTCAGAAAGAACTGGGAACAACAGTATCCAAGGCTTGTATAGTTTTTCCAAATTTGTAATAATTGAATTGAAGATGGAAACTTTTGTACAATTTCTGCCATATATAAATCTTAGTGAAACGACCCATTCACTATGTTTTGGGTTCAATGTTTAAATTCTATATGAATATGCATATATGTCAAACAAATAACTTGTCGTTTGGAACCTTCTTTGCATATATGTATACAAGACGTTATCGAATAAGACATATTTCACTTAATGTAGCGATTAAACATCGTGTTTGCTATTGAAGTTTGATTGTATTTGGTTCTATCTAGGAGAATTAGAATATTATTTTTAGTGCAAACTAATGACAAAAATAATATATAAACACCTAGTTCAATTTTCATTCAAATTTTGACATAATTTAATTGTAAAAATTCAATACAAGGAAAGTGCAATGTTAACAATGGCCAGTAAATACTTTGGAGACAAAATGCATATACAATGCATACGTTATTGATGCTATGAAAACTATATATATATATATTGTTATGCACCATCATTTAGATTATTTTAAGAAATAATTAAATTGTGGTTCTAGTTTCTGCACAAAGAAATGGAAAACAATACATAGAACTCATGGTAGATGTAGCACCACACTAATTTTGTTTAATGTCTATGCAACATGTAGGGCCATGTTGTACTCGTTCAACATAAATTTGTCATAAACTCAAAAATCGCATAACATATAAATAGTACTTGGATTTTTTTGCAAGTATATTTCATATGGCATTTCTTTCAAGCGAGAAAGCAAATCATGCAGTATAGGTTCCTTGGCAGTGTATTGCACACTATTTTTTTCCATCGTGCATGTAATAGCACCCAGAAAATGTTTATATACAAAATTACATCTTTGATTACATCTTACAAAGTTAAACGTCGCATTTTTTTATCAAAGCATATGTGCATGCAGGAGATTTGCAGATTGCATAGACAAGTTGAAATAGAGTCAAATATGCATTTGTTGCTATCAATTTACCTTGAACCTGTATGTATGTATGTATGTATGTATGTATGTGTTTTTAAATAATCTTTTATATGAAATTTGTAGATAGAGTTGTGAATCTATACTTACAACTTTTGTTGAGGTAGTTAGTTTTTTCATATCTTCGATTGCTTCTCTTGTCATGTGCATCATAATTGTCGATTGTGTTGTACATAATATGTTTTCTTTCGCATATCTTGTCTTGGTTATATTTTTAAGTAGCAACATGGCAAATTTTGTTGCCTGCAATTGTTGTTCCAGTGAAGCAAAGAAATGTTCATATGTCTCAAACATTTGCATCTGATATATAGAATATTGTAATCATTATATAATTTGACTTAGGAATATTAACATATAAATGATAAAGTGTTGGCCATGGAAAATCATATCATTACTTTGTCATTTTATGTGACTGTTCAGGTCCTCTATCGAGAAAATATTCCCAAGTTGCAGAGTTGCATCATAGTATAGAAATTACATAAAATTAGCAATATGAAGAATAATTTTCATGTATGTGTTGTCGAATAACACAATCCACACTTTAATATACATACCTTTCTAATTGGCTCTATTACACATCGATAGTTGGTTCACCTATGATTGTTCATGCTGCACTTGGGTATGCAACAACGGTTGCTTCAATTCTAGGTATTTCTACTTTGCTTCAACTGAACATAGAAATTTCCAAATTGCATAAGTACCTGAAGTTATTTATTTGTCATGTATAAAAGAGGAAACCTATAAATATATGTCTATGTCTTGGTTACTATCATGCTATCTAGACCAAAAAATAGTCTATGGATAGTTTCCATTGACTCTATTGTTGGGCCGATGTTTGCAATGTAAGAGCACTAATACTTCCCTGGTTCCTTGAACTTCTCATGCTTGGAAGACCAGATATGTGAGCACTAATCACATACAATATATGTTATACTATGTTTACATTGACATGTGCTCCTTTTTTTTCCTCATTTTTTTCCCCACTGATGCATATTAATTATGCAATACTCAAAACTACATTTTGCACCACACAACATATAATACTTCAAAAATATTAATTATATGTACAAGGTTGAATTGCCAAAATACCTACAAATGCAGAAGATTTGTGAATTGTAACAAACATCGTAATACATTTAAGTGGTTGAGAAGCAGATACAGAAAGCATAGCACGATTCTAAGATTCAGTGCAACATATTACAACCAGGGTCTTTTGCATTGTTACATCACAACAAATTCCTCAAACAACCTAGGATTATGTCAATGCATCCACTAGCTCCATTTCGCCTAATACAAATGAGCAAACCAGGAAAGCAAAGTCAGCCACAGTGAAGCATCAACAACACAAAGGTCTTATGGATCGAACATCAACAAAGAGATACTTCGATGAACATAGGTTCGATTCATTGTGAAGTCTCAAAGAATTGCACGAGCCACTGTAGCATAGCACCAGCTTGTTGGCAACCAAATTATCATCTTGCTTCATCGATTTTTGAAACACAAAATTGCAAAGAGAAAATTTGGTACCCGCTGCCTAATTTGTATATACAACAGAATTGATTATTTTTTGGGTGATTACTTTTGTTGATCAGTTGTTTTGATTTTATTTCATTGATAGCTAACATGTTTACCCATTTCAATTTCATGACTGGCAAGCATGAAATTGAAATCTTTTCACAAGGACATTGACTGAACTCTAAAGGTTTTTACCTTGTGCAATCAACAAACTTTTGGAAAACCTAAAATCACAAAGCACTTAGGCTACGTTTCAATGGTGAATATGCAACCATGTTAACATTTTACAAAAAAATTTGTAACCTAAGGTTAAAACCAAATCGATGAGTGATTTATTTTATTATTAAACCAATTTTCAAAGTTTGATTTGTTTCTTATCCTTTGTGATTTTTGGTTATGTATTTTTGCCTCACCATATGATTTGAATGTTGTAATGAGTTGTTTTGTCACTGTCTTGTCGATGTATAACATGGCTAGCGTCCTTTCTATGAAACAATCATCTCTTTATCTTGTCCATCAGTAATCGCATTCATTTCATCTTCAGGATGGTCCTTCATGACCAGAGAGTAGGTTTTAGGAAACGAAGTGGGTTTTGAGTTTTCGGTCCTCTGGTTTTGGGTGGTTAATCAAAGATTAGGGTGGAATTCATGGTAGCGTCTCTTCGAGCCCTTAGTTTTTGTTTCACCATTATCCATGCAAACTCAACCATTTATTTTGGGTTGGCTCGAGCATAGACCCCTATGTTTTGCATCTTCTGGTACATTGTTTGCAAGTTGATGGCCCATGTGGTTAGAGTGGAGCCGAATGGTTCACAGGTCTTGTTATCTCATGATGATGTTGTAGACGACCTAGTCCATTTCAGTTGGGTAAAGTTCATCTAGTCTTTTGAGGGTTTCAACCTAGAGATTGCATGGGCCTTTGCCAAAACTTTCGACGGAACCAAAGCTAAGGTAGGCAACATATAGTTGCAGGTGAACGAGGAATCCATAGCCGAGGCAACTAGTTTGTCACAAGAAGGTGATCGATGGTTTAAGAATATGAAGATAGAGGGTATATTGTGGAATTCCCTATTGGTCTCCAAAATGTCACGCTACATGTAAAAGGTAGGCCTATACAGTTTTTCAAAACCCACTGGCATGGCTTACTGTTGGTAATCAAACAATTTGTTACTTGTGAAGGGCGTTATGAGCTAATGTTTTTGTTTCATATATGATTATTGATGATTTTCCTAGGGTTCAAGTTGAATTTTCCTTTTATTTGCTCAAGAGTCTTTGGAAAATGTCCAAGTTTTACCAGAGACAAAACCCTAACCCTGAGTCCATTCTATTCCATCATGGTTTAATTTTGTAATCTGGTGAATGCCCAATTGTTGAAAATGGGGGATAACTGGTTGAATTTCCTTTTTAGGAATGGGTTCATTCCTTTGAAATATGATTTCGTTCCTTGTTTACCTTTGAGTAATGATGAACCTGTCTGTCCAAGTATCTTGTCCCATTCTCTACAAGATTTCTGAGTTCAGGTGCAAGTCCTAAAAGATTCTGTCTTACCTACCAGTACTCCAATCGAGTTTCTTCCTATAGCCAAAGTCACTTCCAAAAAACATGATTTCGTTCCAAAGAGACCTTTGGAAGAAATCCTGAGTTGTTTGAGGGATAGGCCATCAATCGCCCCTAGTCCTGTAGAACCTAAGATTAATGATGATAACAATAAAATTAAAAGGAAGGAGAAGCAAATTAGATAGGATGTTAATCATCTAGATTTCAAAAATAAGAGGAGTGGTAGGCTTCTGTCAAGGATGACAAGGAACCAATATCAAAATCATGACAATCCCATTCCAACAGTGGTAATAGAAGATATGATCTTTGTCAAGGATGTAAGATTTGATTCCACTAGAGTGGATTCACCACGGTACGACTTTGTTTCAAATATGATTTCGTTTTTAAGGGAATAAGAAGGATTTATAGGGATAGAGAATGATTTGAAAACAGTAGTGGCACAAGGTAAGCCTTTGAACTCAGACAGTACGTGTCTTATATCAGGACTGGAATAGGTGTATTGTGAGGAGTGTTTCACTTGGATTTAGAGGTACTATCACGATATCTCGTATTTATAAGCTTGTCTTAACCAGGTGCTGGCTCAAAATATAGTTTTAGAAAGGGAAAATTCAGATTTGAGAGTCGGTGTGCAACAAACTTCTCCTGGAGCTAGCAAGGGATCCAAGAAATTAGGAGACATCATTATTAAAAACTCATCTAATGTTAATGTTGTTATGAATTTGGAATTTCCATATTCCTCTTTTTCCAATGTTTGAATGGGTAAACAATTTCTTAGAGTTAACTTTTAGATTTGTTTGTTGTAATAGAATTTGTTTTCTTGTTTTATTAGACTAGATACAGAATCGTAGATTCTATAGCTTGTCTAGAATTAGTTTATTAGATTTTTTCTAAATTAAATTTTATTTTTTCTTTTCAAGTTTGAGGAGGAGCAAATTGCAAGGGTTGTTGAAACAAGTGAATCATTAGGAGATGCTTCAAATTTGCAAGTCGTTTTTTTTTTTTAAATTGTTTCAAAAAATAGTTTGAATTATGTAACTATTTTTGCAAAATTACCAGAATGGTTGTTATAGCAAACCTAGATTAAAGTTGTTTTTTTTTTTTTGGAAGAAACTTTATTAAGGAAGATCCATCTCTATCTTTTAGGATATGAGAAACAAATCAATGACATGTTTTAAATACTAGTACTTTCCCAGAGACAAGGGTATTCTTTTTGGGACCTGAAAGATGGACTTATTTTTTGAATGATACGGAAATACAATATGCTTTTTCGATCTAGTCTAGATAGTAAATTGTATGATATGATTATTCAATAGTCATATTATTTTCATATTTTTCAAAGCATGAAAACATATATTGTATGAGTTAGCTTTAGTCTATTAATTATTGTATGTTTTTATGTTTTTCTTATATCTTTCATGGTTCATCATTCCTGGTTATTATAATCCATGTGGTTCATTAAACATAAAACAAGTATCTTTACATTATGAGTTTACGTAGAATGTTAGAATTTGTTATATCATTTGCAGAAGATCGGAGTTGTTTCCATCTCTAAATTTTGAATCACATAAAACCACATAAAAAATATGTTTGTCTTTCTGTTTCTTATAGATTTCTTTCAAAACATTAAAATTGCTTGAATTGCTTCAAGGAATATCATAAAAATATTCTTTTCTTCTCTATAAAACTCTTGCCATAGATTTCTGCTTTATTAAATAGGTTATTGGAGCTTGCCTTACACATAAAGACAAATAGCTTAGTGCTTTCCTTTATTGTTGATCAACAACAGGTTAGTTACTTTTTATGAGTTGATTTATTTTTTTCGAATGAATAATGACTAAACAATTCAACTTTAAATGCTTTTTTCATTCCAATTATATTATCATAAATCTTATTCATTCATTTTGTTGTTTTTGTGATTATTTAATTTTAGAATAGTTTTCTTATCTTCATATGTTACTCAAACTCTCTTTCAGTAATATGATTTTCAGTTTCACAAGGCTTTACACAAACCTTGTATATGTACATAAATAATGTATATTATATAATAAGACAATGTGCTAGTTATATATTAATAGATAGATATATCAGCTAATGTACTTAGTGGGTTTGTGTAGATAGATAATGTTTGCCTTTCTTAGTTTACATTAGTGTTTTCACCGGCTAACAGATCCATAAAACCCATCGGGGTAGGTTACTTCAAACAACTTGGGTTAATTAGACAACCTCAGATTGGATCTTCCCTTCTCGTTGACGTTGTGTCATAAACTCACGTCAACACAACTTAGCACATGAAACATGGAATTCAATAATGGCATATCCATTAATAGGACAAGACCTACACCAGTCACATACGAGAACATGACAAGTTGACAGGTCTGTAGATTTGGCAAATATCAACCAACAAGCGAAGTTATGGGCAGCACATAGGACACTGGACATGACAAAACGCTGGCACAGGTGATCCAATGGATAAACAGTGTTTCACAACACTCTCTATTTTGGATACTTGTGTGGAGAATTCATGCATATTATCGTCGTGCAGTTTGGCACATGTGCATGGCAAATTGTGATAGGAGATGCAATTTGGATGATTTGTCAGTCGTTTTTCACGCGTTCATTTTGTCATATTTACAAGGAGAGGGAAGTGATTTAGAACTACACCCAAGTAAATGTGATGATTTTCTATGGCCCAGGTGGTGTTTTCTATATATAATTATGCATATTTTGAACATAATTTGTTTAGGTAAAGGACGTTTTAGTAAACACCTATCATGCACGAGTGCTTAGAGTAGTTTGTCCTCGGTGCTATATCAATCTTTCAAAAATTGCCTTTTTTACTTTATGTTTTTTCAGCCTGTGCAGAGGCTTTTACTATGGCCACATCTCCACAACGGACATAGCTATTTGTTCCATGCTTCCGCACTATGCACAACTATGTCGCTTGCATAGGCAACACTCGGTATATTTTTCAGCGTTGTGTGGAGGATCGATGCCACTGGTCTTCATGAGGTGTTGTACTTCCATAGGTCCATATTTTGAATAGTTTTGATCCACGTCGGGCTCTGCCAAAGTGCCTCTGATGAAACGTCCTCTTCTTCTCTGGTACAAAACTCTGATCAACCATCGTCCTCTCTACCCCCTGATGGGGTCCATATTTTGAATAGTTTTGATCCACGAGTTGTGACAAGTTAGGTCATTTGTATGGTGGTTGGATCATTTATCGCACGTTTATTTGCTCATATTTAGGAGGAAATGCCAAGGATTTAGAACTGATGCAAACTAGATCTCTCACTTTTTTATGGACTATGTAGTGGTTTCTATTTATGGTCACTTGTGTGTTGGACATTATTCAAGTGTCTGAAAAACCCATTTCAATAAACATGCATTATGCATTTGGTCTTGAAGCAATTCGAGCTATCTTATTTATTTATGTTTCATAAATTTTGTACTGAAATGTGTTTATAAGTAGATATAGTAGATTTACAAGGAGAGGGAAGCAATTTATAACTATTTCCAAGTAAATATTGTGCTTTTATATGGGGCAGGCGGTGCATTGTATTTATAATTATGCATGTTATGAATGTAATTTGTCTGGGGAGGAAACATTTTAGTAAACATGCATCATTCATTGGGGCTTAAAGAAATTTGTGCTCGGTGTTATATTTGTCTTTCAGAAATTTCCTGGTCAAATGCCTCATTTACTTTATCTTTTTCCAAGTTATGTGGAGGCTTTTGCTATGACCATATCTCCGTAGTTCGCATAGTTATTTGTTTGTGCATCCACACTAGGGACATGTACGTCACATGCATATGAAATATTTGGTATATTTTTCGAGCATTGTGTGGATGATCGATGTCATTGATGCTCATAGGTTGTTGTGCTTCTGCAGGTCTGCATTTCGAATAGTATTGCGTCATGAGATGTGACAAGCAAGCTAATTTGGGGGATAGTCAAGTCATTTATGGTGCATTGATTTTCTCATATTTATAAGGAAGCCATTGGTATTTAGACCTGATGTAAAGTAGATGTCACGATTTTCTATGGACCACCTAGTGGTTTTATTTATGGTGAGCCATATTTTGGAGGCTATTCATATATCTAGAAAAAACATTTTAGTAAATATGTTTCATGCACCTGGACTTGAAGCAATTTCAGTTGTCTAATTTATTTTGTTTCGTAAATTTTGTACTGAAATTCCTTTATACTTGGTGGTTTTTTTTTTCTTTTTGTATGGAAGCTTTTGCTATTGTGATATTTCGATGCTCTTCACTAGCACATGCTCGACAAAGAAAATGCTTACTCTATTTTCAATCCTTGCAAAAGGAATCCACACTTTCAACACTTCCATTGAGAATTCATGCTAGTTATGGTCTGGCATTAGCGCACTTGAGTGCCTAGACACTTGTGTAGTTAGCAGAGCTATCGCATCAACACTTCCACACAGGTGTATGCCCTGCATAGCCGGTACTTGGTTTATTTTCAAACCTTGTGCAGAGAACTAATATGACTCATCTTCTCGCACTCTTCCACTTCCTAATACTTCAAATAGTTCCAAATAGACATTTTCTATTTCGAAGCCATCCAAGAGAGTAGAAATTGCATTTTAATTGATTTCTTGTGTGTGTAAATTTAGTGATCATGGTAATGCCCACAAAGAAAATATGAGTGGTCAACTCGGGAACATTTTTTTCTTTTCCATTTTTAAGCTTGCTTGCAGGTTTTTCCTATGATCATATTTCTACAATGCACACAACGATATCCTTGGTACATCTGCAGTCTATAGAGATATCTTACAGACATGCAAGAGTTGGTATTCTTCGCGCCTGTGCAGAGGATCCATATAATCTCTCCACTTTCATATGCGGATATCAACACCTATGCATTTATGCACACCGCCCAGCTATATCTTTTAAACTTCCACATTTCACATAGATATGATGCCTACATAGCCAAGGCTTAGTCTATTTTCAACACTTGTGCAGATAATTCATACAACTCACAACATCGCACTTCCGCATTTCTATTTTCAACCTACCCAAGAGAGCAGAACTTGCATTTTAATTAATTTCATGTGTATGTAAATTTAGGATTCATAGTAATGCGGAGCAAGAAAAGTTATTATAGTTGCAAGTTGTTTTCAGTTCTATTTGATTGGTGATTGCATACAAGTTATTGAACTTGGACAATGCAATATAAGTTGTTTATTTTGAAATCTTCACACCCACGATGTATTAACGTTTTTCTTTGAAAAGCTATGAAATAGATTACCGGAAACATAACTGAACTATGGCAGTTATCTTATCACATGTTCAAGGGTTTAAAATGCATTGGAACAGTAGAAAAAAACAAATGCCCAAAGCCGATGGAAAAAATAATGTAGAAACAAACATGTTGTGTTCAGAAAGAGCTGGGAAAAATAGTATCCAATGCTTGTATAGTTTTCCAGATTTGTAATAATTGAATTGAAGATGGAAACTTTTACACAATTTTTGCCATATATAAATCTTAGTTAAACAACCCAAATTCACTATGTTTTGGGTTTGATATTTAAATCCTATATGAATATGCATATATGTCAAACAAATAACTTGTCATTTGGAACCTTTTGTGCATATCTGTATGGAAGACACTATTGACTAAGACATATTTCACTTAATGTGGTGATTAAACATCATGTTTGTTATTGAAGTTTGATTGCATTTTGTTCTATCTGGGCGAATTAGATTATTATTATTAGTACAAACCAATGACAATAATAATATATGAACCCCTAGTTCAATGTTCATTCAAATTCTGACATAATTTAATTGTAAAAATTCAATACAAGGACAGTGCAATGTTAACAATGGCTAGTAAATACTTTGGATCCAAAATGCATATACAATGCAGACACTATTGTTGCTATGAAAACTATATATAACATGTATGTACAATGTATATATTGTAATGCATCATTATTTAGATTAATTTAAGAAATAATTAAATTATGGTTCTAGTTTTTGCACAAAGAAATGGAAAACACATAGAACTCAAGGCATATGCAAAACCACACAATTTTTGTTTAATGTCTATGCGACATGCAGGGCCACATTGTACTCGTTTAATGTACATTTGTCATGCACTCGAAAATCACATAGCATATAAACATTACTTGGATTTTTTTTGCAAGTATATTTCATATGGCATTTCTCTCAAGCCATAAAGCAGATCACGCAGTATAGGTTTCCTGGCAGTGTATTGCACACAATTTTTTCCATCGTGCGTGTAATAGCACACAAAGAATATTTATATACAAAAGTACATCTCTGATTACATCTTACACAGTTAAACATTGCATTTTTTTTATCAAAGCTTATGTGAGTGCAGGAGAACTGCAGATTGCACAGACATGTTGAAATGGACTTGAATATGCATTTGTTGCTATCAATTTACCTTGAACATGTTTACATAGTACAAAATTCAATAATTTAAGATGTGTGTGTCTGTGTGTTTAAATAATCTTGTATACGAAATTTGTAGATAGAGTTGTGAATCTATACTTACAACTTTTGTTGAGGCAGTTAGTTTTTTCAAATCTTTGACTGCTTCTCTTGTTATTTGCATCATAATTGTCAATTGTGTTGTGAAGAATACATTTTCTTTCGCATGTCTTGTCCTGGTTATATTTTTAAGTAGAAAAATGGAAAATTTTGTTGCATGCAATTGTTGTTCTAGTGAAGCAAAGAAATTTTCATATGTCTTAAACATCTGCAGTTGATATATAGGATATTGTAATCGTTATATAATTTGAATTAAGATATGTTAGCATATAAATGATAAAGCGTTGACCATGGAAAAACATACAGTTGCTTTCTCATTTTTTGTGACTTTTCAGGTCCTCTATTGAGAAAATATTCCCCGAGTTGCAGAGTTTCATCGTCATATAGCAATTACACAAAATAAGCAATATGAAGAACAATTTATGTATATTTGTCTCCCAACAACACAATCTACAATTTAATATAAGACCTTTCCAATTGCCGCTATTGTACATCAATGGTTGCTTCACGTGTTACTATTCCTTTTGCACTTGGGTCTACAACATTGGTTGCTTCAATTCCAGGTATTCCTACTTTGCTTCAACTGAGCATAGCAATTTCCAAATTTCATACGTACCTGACGCTATTTATTTGTCATGTATAAAAGAGACAACCTATAAATATATGTTAATGTCTTGGTTACTATCAAGCTATCGAGGAAAAAAATGGCTATAGATATTTGTCATTGACTATGTTGTTGGGTCGATATTTGAAATGCACAAGCATTAATACTTCCCTAGCTCATTGAACTTCTCCTGCTTGGAGCACCGAATATGTGAGAACTAAGCACATACAATACATGTTATTCTATGTTTACATTGACATATGCTCCTTTTTTTTCCTCAATTTTTTTCTCGGTGGATGCATATTAACTTTGAAATGTGAAAAATTACATTGTACACCACATATTACATGATACTGCAAAATTCTTAATTATATGTACAAGGTTAAATTTCCAAAATTCCTAGAATCATAGAAGATTTTCAAACTATAACAAACATCACAATACATTTAAGTGGTTGAGAAGCGGTACTTTGATGAACACAAGTTTGATTCACAGTGAAGTCTCAAAGCATTACACGAGCCATTGTAACATGGCACCAACTTAGCACATAAAGTAGATAGTGAAGCATAGAATATGTATAATTGTAGATCCATTAGCAGGACAAGACCTACTTTAGTCACATAGGATAACAAAACAAGTTTACAAGTCGATAGATTTAGTATATATCAGCCAATAGGTGAAGTTATGGGAAACACACAGGACACTCAATACGATGACACGTTGGCACAGGTGATCCAATCGATAGACAATGTTTCACAACACTAAAGCATCAAGCAATATGATCCAACCAGATCACACATGGATGGTGGGCGCAGGAAGTTATGACGCCACACTATGGAAGGGCCATCAACGGTTTGACAAATCATTGTCGCTAGACATAGTACTAAAGGAACCTATATCTAAATTGCAACGTATTGCCTCAAGAACATTGGTGCATGGAACTAGCCAGAAAATGGGAACAAGTCAGGACCAATTTCTAATTGTCTTCCCATTTATTTATATGACTTTCCATGACTATAATATTTGCACCCCAACCTCCATTTCTCCACAAATAGAGCTCCCATCAATTGTCATTTGAGTAGTACTAACAATCGTTCAGTCATCAATTCCATTTATCCCAGAAATTCTAGTTCCATCGCAAAGTCCCCACATCACTTTTTCTAGCAAGCATTCGATATTGTATAGTTCGTAGTCCATACAGACAACTTGCACTCCCAATGTTTCATTCTCACATCAGTTGATGTTGAGAACATAACTATTGGGAAGGGGACCCAACCTACAGTTCAAGAGAAAGATACTTATCCTAACCAAACAGTTGCTTGAATTGTGCTTTGAAGCTTCTACGATGTGCCATCTCTCTAAGCCAACATCTGTTGTCTATGTCACCATGGATCAACACCTTTGTTGAACCTGACCGCCCCATTCTATGGATTTCCCCCTCTATCGGTTCTATTTGTCCATGTCTTCCTCGTTATCAATAAAGTTGAATGAGACATGAGGATGATCGTGGTCTTGGATGTTTCAACAATTACTTGGTGCTAATTGTTTGTAGTTGTCCGAGTAACTAGGCCAAGTTCTAGTTTTAAGAATTGTTCTAGTCATTTCTTGGATTTTTGGGTTGCAAGATGAAGTACGTCTATCCTTCGCTAGTCCGCAGAAAACCCAAGTAGAGAGAGGGTCGAGACTTAGGACAATTGTGGACCAAATCCAGCTAACACCTATGGAACTACTCCACTCAATGGAAAAGTTGTGTTGGGTTGCCACCACATCCTAGAAAGATGATTTGAATTTACTCAAGCAATGTACAGGTATCCAACCTAATCACATTCAGAAATCTCACAATTCAAGATAGCATATGTCTAACATGATAGTAACAGTTCACTCGAGTATGACCAACCTAATAGTGTTGGAGGCATGTTAAGCACTGAATGCTAGTCTTAGAAGTCTATAACAGGCTACAATCTGTGTGGAGAAATAAACCATCATCAACTAGATGTGACCACTATCCTCGGTTTCTCTTCTTGCTTCTTTGTACCAATCCCTACGTTAAGAGATAGGATGACCTAATATAAATAAATAAGATAATCTTGTTCGCAAATCTTATCAAGGTTTTCCTGATAATTGTCAAACAATAGGATGACCACGTATAAACAAGACAAAGTGAATAACACAAAGCAAGGCAACCATTATGAAATAAGCAGAATACATAGCACAGTTCTATGAAATGTATTAGTCTGATTTTGTATGTATTCTTGGTATCAAATGAAAATAATACAAAGTGTTGCTTCATTTTTTCAAGTCAACGTGTCTTTTTTTTTTCAATTCAATGGATATCTATTTTAATGCCTTATGTTAATTACTATGTTGTTGGACTATCGACCAATCAATACCAGTCTAAGATTTTTTCTTGAATAGACTGTCCATTCACATCCGAGAGAAGGTTAAGTGGTCCCTCTGGTTCTCAGGCCCTCTCAAGTTACAATTTGTTCACTATGCCACTGCACATTTAATATGTAGATGCCTTGGAGTTTTGTTCATGAAATCTTGACAAACACTGGATTTTCAACCCATCATGAAATCTTGACAAACACTGGATTTTCAACCCACCAGGCATAGGATAGCCACAGATGCAATATGAAAATTGTATTATACACAATACCATGCACTATGAATATATATTACTATGTGTATATAATTTACGGAAAAATAAGTGTGTGTTGCGTTATTGTTATCAACATACCTCCTATTTGGACATTGTTCATGAGTTTCTTCTCATGTATTGCTTGCAACTTCTTACTCTCCTGCACTTCTTCTATTTCATTTTGATGTCAAAGCAGTGCACGAAATTCAATGAACAGAAAAATAAACTCATATGTTAAAATGACATGAAATATACAATACTAACAAATAACAAATGAAAAGCAAATCAATATTATACATTCCATGTCTCTTTTTTTGCCTTGTTTTCTTTTTATTAATTACTAGTGATAGTTTTGATGTATTTCACATCGAACAACACAAACAAAGATGCAAGCAAACATTACCAAAATGCAAACACAATGCAAATTGTTCATGTTTTATTTTCTCTATGATCAGAATCTATTCTATCGCAGTTGCTTGTCATGTTCAACATAATTTCTTGATCCAACACAAAAACAATAAGTTTCTAAACAAGAATATGAAAACATGCTTTGGGTCAGCAGGAAGGAAATAAAAAAATTTGCACGTTTAAAAAAAATATGGAATATGCCAATATGTATTCTAATGTCCATGTAATCCAACGGGCCAATGTTTACTATGATTTACATGCATTTTTTTTATTTTTTTTTTATGTCTGGCGGAATCTGCAACTAGTTGGGCACGTGCTCGTGTTACACGTGGTCGTGTTATCCAACTGCTACCACTATAACCTCCAGGTGTGCCCACTATGCCCCTTACATGGCACACATTGTAAGTCGGGGGGAATTGAACTCGAAACCTCATGTAACTTCATTTTCACGGCACTTGCCAATTGAGCTGCCCCCCCGGGGGCATGATTTACATGAATTTTAGATTGAAAGTAGAAAAAAAATTGTATCATGATCACTCCAATATGTATTTAATATTAAAAATTTAGATTGTTTGTTGTTCGCATTTGACTAGACATGATCAATTAACGTTCTTTGTACATGTTTTTTTTGTCCAAGAAGAAATGAAGATTATGATTGTGCATGTAATTTTCCAAATTTTTTGTTTTTTCATTGCACTAACAAATGTCAATATTGAAGTCTCTTAAAATGACTATGTTTTCATTCGAATGAAAATTGCACATTGCTTTTGCAATCGCATTCACTATGTTGGTCAGAATTGTAGATGGTGTTTCATAGATATTCATTATTTCAATATGCAATCCTTTGACTGTTACTCTTGCTACAAGCACCTTTACATTTGGTTATTGAAAATGCATATGTTCTAATATTGGTAGATGTTGTTTTACTAGTGTCATCGTGCCATGTTTGTTGCAATTTGACACGCAATTGAAACTTGGAAACTGTTCATTTTTCATCGGTTGTGTCATATGTGTTTCTTGAATGCACAAAATATCATATTGCATTGTATCATAGTCACTAGCTATCTTGAATGCACAAAATATCATATTGCATTGTATCATAGTCACTAGCTATATCATTGATATGTGCATGCAAACTACTCATGTTTACTAAAAAAATTGAGATGCGTGACTCCAATTGCATAGTTTGCCAATCATATTCAAGATTCCGGTTTGCATCGTTGCACAAACATTGCACAACAACGATATTTTGTTTAACATTGAAGTTATCCATTGTCAAAGGACTTAGAAAATACAAAGACTATGAGCTCCTTATACACGACAACATTGAATAAAATAATCCATGTCTTTGCACCCCAACAAGATCAAATGCAACATTGTTCAACATTATCCATTGTGATCAGTGTATTGTGCATGCACATGCAAGTTGAACTAGGAATTGTTTACAGATTTTCAAATGACTAGTCATTGCTTTTGTCGATATTGGTTATGTTATCCGCGATATGGGTATCCAGTTAGGCGAAATGTCTATGCTATATAAACAAGCTAACCTCATAGTCTGGTGATGTCCAATATGCATATCATATAACTTTATCCATAAAATAATAGCCTTACCATTCACTAAACCATCTTGTGAATCGTAGTTACTTGCATATATTTCAACAAGCATATATAATTTTAGAACAAGTTGTGAAGGGAAATTTGTTGTATGTTCATGGCGTTGCACACCACCACAATTGTCTTCCTCTTCACCAATTGCATTGATTAAAATTTTGTTGCCATGCATAAGCGATAACATAGACCTTTTTTTTTAAGAGGCTGAAAGTTTGTATTATATAAAATTTACTACGCCTGGGCAAAAAAACATTTTGAGAATTACCAAATTGGGCTCAGAACTAATTGGGATCTCTGCTATTGATTTTTCTTCAAAAAAACTATAATATTCCTTTTACAAACTAGTACCTATACGGCTATAAAATTTTACATACTTTCCGAGAAAAAAAATACATTAAACTTGCATATTTAAATTGCTAATTCATTGTTGGGAGTTACCAAATTTTCCTCATG
>CBVK0102187191.1:0-13891 GCA_900067695.1 Picea abies | reverse complement strand
TGGTACATATTGATGAGTCATAGTTGATGAGTAGTTGACACATAATTGGTACATGGTTGGATGCACTTTTTTGTGGTACAGGTTGATTACAGGTTGTTTGGTATAGGTTGGTGCATGGTTGATGCACTTGTTTATGGTACATGTTGATTATAGGTTGATGCATAGTTAATGCATGGTTTAGATTTATTGGTACAGGTTTACAAGGATATATCTCACAATGATAGTGTGACATTGGTTCCATCATTCTACTTCTACTTCATGGTGGTAGTACGGGGCAAGGACGGGTGGTTGTAGCCACCTTCCGGTTGTAGATGGAGAACATAGGGGGTTGTAGCCTCCTTCTGGTTGTAGCCAGAGAATTGGGGAGTTGGATCTTCCCTTAGGTTGTAGCCTGAGAAACTAGGGGGTTGGAGCCTCCTTTCAGTTGTAGCTGGAAAACAAAGGCAGTTGGTGCTTCCAATGAATGTAATTCTTCAAGACATATAAGAAAAAACATTATGTGGTTTTCTCCCGATTTGGGTTTCCACGTAAAACACTGGTGTACTGTGTATGTGTGTGATTATTTATTTCTTACTGCTCATTATTGGATAATAATTATACAATGATATAACATTTGAAGAAAAAGGATTATAATTACGTTATTATTGATTTACCCCCCCTCTCAGTAATCCAACATCTCTCTCCCATAGGAATCTAGTGGTAGGCCTCTAGATCAATGCCTCGAAATGTGAGCTCTGTGATAAATTAAAGGTATGTATCCATTGTAAATTGGACCTCCTAACCTCATACCATAAGCATCTATCGACATGACCTCCACATCCCAATCACAAAACATAGGAGATCCTCTTGTGACCTCATAGGAGCATAACAAAAAAACATTAGCAGGCCCACCCAGGCCAATCTACGTTGAATCTAGTCATCATTGCCAACCTCTCTTCAGAGAGACTCCCTATTTCTCTCCCTCTAGTGAATATGCATGTTGTACTCCCAAATTCGCATCCAATCCAAAATGTAGAGTCAACTCACATCACCAAAAAATCCTCAGAAAATCAACTTTGTATATTGCATGCCTGTCCCATCTAAAAGTTGTGTGCATCTGCTCGACTGTCTAACAAATAAGTGCACAGAGATGCACAAATATTTTTCATGCAACCACACAGATTTTGTGCAACTGTTACCTTAATAGTCATGCAGTATTGCATGATTGTACAACTAGCGGTCGTGCACTAATGTGTGGGAGAAACTTATAGAGTCATGCACATTGTGCACGACTGTGAACATTTTCCCTACGCAACAGTGTACGAGAAAATGAATTATACCCACATAGACCACCCTCATCAAACAAAAAAATGGTTGTACTTCCCTCTGTATGGCCCCCATCTCAAAACATACCAAAACCAAAATATGTAGGATGTATATACCACTTACCAAACTCTCTCGCACTTCTAATTGGTGTTCCCACTCCATCATACCTCTCACAAATGCACAAAAAATATCCTTCCAAACTCAACTCACTCCAGGTGGCATTGTGCGCCCCATGCCCATATATATGCCTCCTCCCCAAATTCAAAATCCTTGTTCGGGAGCTCAGGAGCTCCATTTTTTAGGACATTCACAACATAATGATCCTGAACTAATCATCTACTCATTAGTATCTTCCATTCTTCATATCATCCTGACAACTTGGAGAGCCGCCCCCTAGCCCGCAACATAGGTATGCATACTCATTTCTATTATTATCAAATAATTGTCATGTGTTCTTTATTTTCATATATTTTTTACATCGGGTATTTGATGTTTGTGTGTATAGGTACTTGTTATGACACTCTACAACCGATTCCATAAAATGGTCATCCCAAGGACCCTCCAGGTATATGTCCAAAACTAACATGCACTCAAGCCCATTGTAAACAAATGCATATCCCATTCATACCCCTTGATATCTACCCTTAAGATCCCTACATCCGAATCTACAATACCTTCACCTCTATTTCATTTAGGTATTGTCACTTGGAAGCATTCTCACCTCCATGTGTCATCCCATGGACACTTTCCCTTGAAAAATCGACACTCATTTTGTTATATCCCTTAGGATTGGGAGTCCTGATAGCCTTGCACCCCAAAGTAAGAACCACATACTTCTTTATCATCATCTTACTAACCTTCCCATTATGGACTCTCACTCCATGTTTTCTTGGTTACAATAAATGAACTTACATATTTTCATTAGCCCTCCACATTACCCAACATCATATGCCTATTTGTAGTATCATCCTCCATTAATATACCTGGTACAGAAACCCACCCATGGCCCCCCCACCCTTCATCATCTACATCAAATGAATTGCACCCCATGCAAACCAAGACATACTTCACTAGGGCACCCATTTATGTGTGTGCATCATCAACCCAATCATTCTTTATTCACTTGGTAATTGTATAAACTACCTCCTCATTTTTAGCAATTTTGTAGATGTTGGCTCTAGTCGATGGCAGTTTTTTTTGCAACACAACAACCCATGTCATCCTTCTTTGTATAATTTCACTTTCATCACCATCTCTACAAGCTATCCTTATCATGGCCAGAATACCTACTATCACATACACCCTTTTCCCAAACTTTTGTATTTTGACCTATCGTACACCCTTTTTTGTAGTCTCACCCATTCAACATAGTTTACCCAATATATGGTTGTCCCCCTGAAACCAAATCATGTTTTATGGTTTCTTCTCTCGATCCACATTCCCCCAACCAAGGGAACATCTTGAATTTGATACATCTTCAACTTTTTCCATGTTACCAGTACATTCTCCCCCCCCCCCCCCCCCCCCCCCCCCACAGTTCCTGACACCATTGTGATCGAATCGATGTGAAGAAGCCCTTTTCTTCTTCTAGTCATGCCTCCTTCCTTGTCAACATCAACACAAGGTTCTAGGAAGGTGGCAGTATCTTGGATCTCATTCCGTCATTAATTAGTAGTCTCGGAATGCACAAGAAGAGTCCTCATTTATTTCTGAAGTCATTGACCCCCATAACACTCGACTCCAACAAAGTTTCATATTACAGTGGGTATTACTATGAGACTATAGTAGTTTTTAGTAACAGTAGAATACCTCTAAATTTGATATGCCATCAATGCCTCCAAGTTATCCATCCCTTGATCCAGATCTAGTTCAGTCATCAAAACCGTCATACGTTGTTTTTCAACGCCCCCGAGGGCACTACAGTTATCCACTTCGTCAATTGTTTTAGTTTCCATTATCACTTTATTGTTTCATGACATGAGCATGGGGCATGCCCACCACATTTTTACAAACATTTTATTTTCCAGAGAATACTTGGTTCAGATCATAATCCCATTTTCATCCAATGGATCACTCCTATAATTCTCTCTATTAGAAACTACATCTCTCCTATCAACAAAATAAACAATGATTTATTTCAGCTATCCATATGCTCCTAACCTCACACATCAAGAGGCATTTATTATCACCAAAAAATTGTTCATATAAATACATACAATGGTTTAAGAAAATATCAACACAAAACAACAATTCACATACTTCAATCATTTACAAAACATGTTCAACAAGATAGAAAAACCCATGAATGTTTGTGCACTTCCACCAAAGCCTTCATGTGCACATCTATGTGGATCAATACAAAATTAAATGTGCAAACTCCGTGTCTCGCACAACTTTCACTGAAGAAACCCATGCTAATGTGGAAACAATGCATTTATGAAATTGATCGTGTCGCAACCACTTCCAAGTTGAAGTGTACCATGCCAAGACCTCAAGATTGGTCAGAAATCTCTTCTTGAGACTACTAAAAGGATGGGAAGTATCTCCAAAGGTCCCCCATTCACACTTAGAACATGTTATTTAATATATTTCTATGGTCCTACAAATACATGGCCATGGTATGTTGAAAAAGGAATGAGTTTATTGTATTGTTATGCTGCACATGTGTGCTTAGAGAAGCCATATATTCTCATGAGAGCTACTCGAGCAACCATAGAAAGTGGTAATATTATCACCTCTTGAAAGGATTGACCAATAATGTCTTCACTATTTTTAGTCATAGATAGGATAGTAAAGATCTATTTTTTGGGTACTCAAGAGCCCTCCCAAGGAGGAATAGGGGATTCATACATCCCACTTTTCTCCTTTGGTGTTCTCAATTCAAGGATCACTTTCCATTTGGGTAGTTATTTATTATGTCAATTTTGTGCATCTCTTTGAGTTTATAAATGCTTAGTTTAGTTTCATTTATTGATTATTTATTTTTTCATTTACTTTCTTGTTGATTCACTAATCAACTAATCACTTCATATGTGGTCGTGTTGGTCTAACAAGGCAACTAAAGGGCTTATTTTTTCTCACCCAAGTGACCAAAGGAGCCTGACACTCTTTTATATCCTTCCCTTCTCTTGTGGAAACATATCCCGCATTACTTTGTCTATGTTTGTTTGTAGCTAATGATAAATTTGCTTTATTATTACGATATACAATGCTTACATATTACATTGTTGGGCCCACAGACATATATCATATTCAGATTATAGATTACTAAAATGGAGATTAAATACAGGGATTTTACTTCCCCCTCCCCATATAATTTGCACCATCCTTGGTGCACAACATCATATTGGTATAGATATAGAAAATTTACATCATAGTACTTGGTACTTTTGCAAGTTCACAACTCCCGCAACATTTCCAACCAATAATTGTGTGTTTCCATTAACTTGCACAACCCAAGGAAGTGTAATCCCTTATCTTATTTGTAGTATCTTTGGTTGTGCCACTTTCCTTCCAATGATCTATTATAGTTTGGACATGAAATCTCCAAGATGTGTCTCCATGAAATCTAGCTGCCAAAATGGATCCTTGCAAACTTATTTACAAATGTACAATCAATTTTATTCAAAATCTGAAAACATTTGTGGGTAATCCTTCTACATGGTATTCTCATGATCCCACATGGAATATTTAGGACCATAGTACATTCATATACCTTTACTAGGATAGTGGCTTTGTTCCAAAGCATTTTTAATTTCTAGTCCAGGATGTGCACTAGTTCCACCCGAATGTCCCCTTCATGCTCCACCTGGATCACAGTGTAATACATTACATGGTTAGGATCAAGAACACATTTTTCAATAAATATACATGAAATACATTATGAAATATCATGGATGCAGGAAAGGAAACCATGTATGCAATTGGCCCTATCTTCTCTAAAACTTCAAATGGCCCACAATATTTCACTGCCAACTTTGGGAAGCTTCGCAATCTTAGTGAGCTCCTTTTAGCCTTCACTTTTAGAAACAAATGCTTTCCCACTTTAAATCTGATGTATGTCCTACTTTTATCTACATAACTCCTTTTCCTATCCTGTGATACCTTTCAATTATTCCTGATATTTTCTATCTTCTCTTCCATTTCCTTTAGTAATTATATCCCATTAACTTCTCTATCTACTAGGTTGTCCCAACTTGCTGGCATGTTGCATTTCCTTCCATATAAAGCTTCAAACGAGCTCATCTTCAATGATTCACGATACCCATTATTATAATAAAACTCAACTATATGAAGGTAGTCTTCCCACTTGGATGAATTTTCTGTTACAGACATCCTCAACATATCTTCAATTAACTGGTTAGTCCTTTTTGTTTTCCCATTTGACTCTGGATGATATGTTGTACTAAAATTCAAGTGTTATAGCCTTAATCTCTAGCCTAGGGGACAAAGATGAATCCATTAGTGGATAGAATCCTTAATTAAACTTTTTCCTGAGTTTTTACCCTTTCTAGAGATTTTTTGGAGCGCCTCGCATGACACCTAGCATGCAACAAGCAAGGCCTCACTAAACAATAGTGGCTCAACAAGCGAGGAACTCCCAAAATTCTAGAAAAGGGGAGTTACGAGGTGAAGGGTGAGAGATGGGTTGGATATTAGTTATAATAGCCTAGGAACTCACATCATTTGAGTTTATAGTGGCCTTTAGAATATCTATAAGCCTCTCTTAAGCCTCCTCTGAGAGGTATATAACGAAGGAAAGCCTTGGATAAGAGGAGGAAGAATTCAAGAGAAAGGTTATGCTGCCAAACTATAGAGGTATTTATTCATTGTAGCTAGAAGTCAATGAATCCTAGCATGACCAGAGAGCTGCAAGGAGAGGCAAGGATCAAGGAGATTGAAGAAGCTTGGATCAAAACTTGAGGTATATATGCTTGATGTAAGTTGTTGTTTTTAATCAATAGATCATTTGGTTTTCCCCTTGAATATTTGTGAATTGATGTATAAATGTTCAGATATGATCTTATAGATTATAGATCAGATTAGTTTCAAGATATATATAAGATCCTAACATTGGGAAGAAAGTATAGTGGTTTTTTATTGTATTTGATGTGCTAGAAGTAGGTTGTAGAGGTTGGAGCTAGAACTTTAGGACTACAACAACCAAGAGACACCAAGGAAAACTTTTAGGAAAAGGTAAGCCATCTACTTAGCTCTTTGAATGTGATTCTATTGGTTGTTTATAGGAACCCGATACGAAGTATACCCCTTCCTATCTACAATAAAAAGGTTGATCCTAGGGAGATCTTACTGATATATTCAGCGAGATACCTGTGAGCATTTTTCCCATAACAGATTAGCGAATCTGTTGGGGAGAACTCCATTATATTTGAATCTATTTTCATTTCTCTTCCTTTGTTTTGTGAGTTTCATATTGTTGTCTTGCATTCAAAGATTCAAAAATAAAAACCAATATATCTAATAGATCTCATACATATATAAATATCTGGAGCAAACCTTTTATTTCAAAAAAAAAAAAAATTACAGAGCTTGCATGTTACACTACTTCTGTCCCATGAGGCCCTTTCGCATGTTGACAGGCCTATGTGTCGCGAGGCATGAAAAATATGTGCAAGTCCCACTACTAATCCTCATTGATCACCGTAGGGACAACAAGTGAGGATCCTCACTCGTCTAGTGAAGTAAACTCGTGAGGACCCTTGTAGGGTCCACAAAAAAGGGCTTGTAGGGTGCAAAAAATGTCTTTTTCTTACGAAATGTTTTATGAATTTTTTGTTGTGAAAAATAGGGTCCCTATTGTTAGGGACAAGAACCTTTAGAACTTATTTTTTACCCTTTGCATGACATAAAAAATAAAACATTTTTTTTTTTTTTTGTGATCATCTCTTTTGGAGCATTTTAGGACCTCTTTTCATAAATACACTTGTGAACTTTGAGGTCTGAAATTGTAATTTTAGGTGATTGATTGTTGCATTTGGTCGAGTTTCCTTTTTAAATTTGGTTTTACATTGTTAAGACCATTTCCTTATAAGTTTTTGGGTTGATATCCTGTGTAAACATTGGAGTGTGCCAGGAGGCATCATTATCAATATCACACTACCCTTTTCTTGATAATTTGATGGTTTTACTTTTGCATTTGTCTTTCTTACTTATATCATGAATTTTTACATTTCAATTGGAAAAACATAATAAAGAAAAAAAATATTTGTTGCATGCTTAGTTTTCTTTTGAAGCATTAGTGTATAGGTGCATTAGAAGCATTGGTTGGTTTCATATCTGGTGTGCTTGATTGGTTGATTGGTGTGTGTGAGGACTCACTTTATAAAGATTGCAAAGAAAAAGGAAAGAAAACACTCTCCCTCCCATAACTAGAATTCATCGAAGTGAATGATTTTCATCATCATACTTTAATTTCTTGGTTGGATCAAGAGTCATCACACCATTAAAGTTTCATCCATTACCTTTGGACCTAAGCAATAGCGTAAAAGAAGCACTCAAACTAAAATTAATTAGACGTTTTCCTTTGATAGCAAACCAACACTAGATAGGTTTAGGGCCTTGGATTAGTATTGGAGAGTAAACTCTCCAAGGCCAAAAAAATCAACCTAGAAGTCATTAAAGAGCATGAAAACCCATTCTTGCAACCAGTGTGTCAAGAAGATCCTTTAACATGGTATTCAAGCACGAGGTTGCATCGGGGAAAGTAGGGAGATTACCCCTCTCTCCTTGTTTTGGTGTTTGTGGTACCACTTCGATCATTATGTATATGGAGGTTCTATTGGTTAACACCTTCATAGCTTCAAGCATATCTACACTTCCCTTACATGTGTTCGTACTTACGACTGTTCCCCTAACCATTGATTGTTAGGTGGTAGCCTTAGTGACCTTTCCTAGAGATCCAAATTGGTGACTATAGGTGGAATGTTCCTATGGTACCTGGGGTAGACATTCGTTCACAGTCTCAATTCCCCCAAAGGGTTCCCACCTTAATAAAGGATACTTTCACCAATCAAGGTTGTTTCACATAGATCATCCTAACTTCTCCTCACACCTTCACTAGATAATATTATGGGGGACTTGACCCCCCCATAGGGTTTGGTTTTGGAAGGCCCCTGAGCCAATTGGTTTGCTTGTTGTTTTATTATATTTGATCAAGTGTGTGCTATTTGAGTCTGATTCTAGGTTGGCCATAGGTTTATTTGTGTTTTTCAGTGACATAGCTTATTCATCATGGTTGAAGTACCATGCCAGTCTCATCGATTACGAGGACTTGAGAATATTGTGGAGGTGGAACCAACTCTAAATTAGTGTGACATAAGTGAAAAATACTTCAAAGTGTATTTGTTTTGATGAGACTATTTTGGTTGAATTAGAGGTGGTATATGAACATCCTCCACCAACTTTCAATCCACCTTTAACTAATCCAGATGCCCCTTTACTTTTCCAATTAACGAAGATTTTCAATGAGACTTTCTATTTGTTTTTTCATCCTCCCACCATGTCTGGACCCAGTGTTTCTTCTAGTTTATTTGAGCCTGTGATCACATCCCCAAGTGGCACAGGGGGTAATTCCCCTAGGGGCATCCTAGTAATGTCAACATTTCCACCCCTTAGCTCCATTAGACCTAAACCATCCATACCATTTCAATTCTGTTCCTCGATATGCGGGATGCCAACTGTGGTATCATCTCCATCCTTTAGTATACCTAGCATCCCTACGCCCATTCCTTCTATATCCATTCCCACTTCTGGATTATTTTCCAATGGGGGTCAAGCTTCAGTTTCACATGGGAAGTGGAACTCCTTCCACCTCCACCAATATGATGAGTGTCCTGGCATCATCTAATGCAGGTGTAAATTTTGGATGGAGTATGCCTATGGTTTTTGGGTTGTCCCTAATCATACTGGGGGTAGTAGTACATCTAGAGGTTTTAAATTTCCTTAGGTTAGGACGCCATTCCTTGGAATATGTCCATTGGGGAAAATGTTTCACCATGGGAAGGTTTTTGTTTTGTGTATAGATCTATTCCTGGGGGTTTCTTCCCTGGGACTAGCTTTGGGAACATATTTCCTAGAAGGTCCACATTTCTCCTCTATGGAAACCCCCCTAGGGGAATTTTTGGTTATGGGAGTAGTCATGCTCTTGGACGTGCCACTGTCCCTGCAAGAAGTCACTCTTCAGGATCTCCCCAACCCTATAATAGTACCAAATTAGGGGGATCGCAAGGTCCATCTCAGACACAAAAGAATTCACCTCCATCTAAGTCTTCATTTGCACCATTTCCTTTCCCTGCAACGCTCCCTAGCTATTGCAGTCATGAATTTCCAACTCCAGCTTCTACAACCTGCTCCTTGTACACAAAAGACAAAAAAATATCATTCTACTTGTCTTTCTAGTGTTAAAATCATAGATCTATCTTTAATACAATTTGATATATAATCTACAATATCATATCTAAACATTTATATATCAATTGAAAAATATTCAAGGGGAAAACCAAATGATCTATTTATTAAACACAAGAACTCACATCAATCATACATACCTCAAGTGTCGATGCAATATTCTTCAGTCTCATTCCTCCTTGCCTCTCATTGCATCTCTTTGGTCATCCTAGTCTTCAATTACTTCTAGCTACAATGGTTGAATACCTCTGCAATTTGTCAGCAAAACCTTGCTCTTGAATTCTTCCTCCTATTTTCCAAGGATTTCCTTTGTTATGTAGCTCTTGGAGGAGGCTTAGGAGAGGCTTCTAGATATTCTAGAGGCCACTAGAAACTCAAATGATGTGAGTTCCTAGGCTATTACCACAAATATCCAAATCATCTCTCGGCCTTCACCTCGTAACTCCCTTTTTCTAGAATTTTGATAGTGCCTCACTTGTTGAGCCATTGTTGTATAGAGAGGCCTGGCTTGTTGCATGCTAGGTTCACGCAAGGCTCTCCAAAAATGCTCTAGAAAGGGTCAAACCTCAGGAAAAAGTTGCATTAAGGCTTCTATCCACTAATGGATTCATCTTTTACCTATAGGGTGGAGATTAAGGCTATAACACTATGTTTCCCTCTTGTTTGTACATTAATGTATGTGGGTATAATCAACCTTAATGCCCAACAACTTTGTAATAGTTTGAAGACAATGGCCAACGATAGTGTAATTAGTTCAAGACTATGTTTCCCTCTTGGTTGTACAATAATGTTTATAGCTTTGTGACTACCCCAAATCCAATGTACCATATTGTGTTTATGTTCAACCTTAATGGCCAACAACATTGTAATTATTTCAACACTATGTTTCCCTCTTGGTTTTGCATTAATGTTTTGTAACTTTTTTACCACCCTAGATCAAAGTTACAATATTGTGTATAATCAACCTTGATGGCCAACAACAATTTTACATTAATGTCTATAGTTTTGTGACCACCATAGATTAAATGGACATTGTGTGGATAGTCAACCTTAATGGCCAACAACAATTTAATTATTTCAAGACTATATCACTCTCTCTTGACATGATCCCCAAGACCTCTGTCTATATTATTCCCAAGAAAAATATAGCAATATAAAATATATCTCTTGTGATGGACAATGCCATATTGATAAAACATTTATGTTAAATACCCAAAATTCCCATGGAAGTACCCGATACACGAGGATATACTCCAAGGGTAGAGAAAATATGTTACATCCTTTAGAATGTGAACCATATGAGCTATGTTACATCCCAAGGAACATGGTCTTAATGAAGACATTGATTTGTTTAGTGGATAGAGAATACCATTTGAACCCAATTATTCCCTTCACAACCTAGTAGAGAAAAATATGGTAGAAGAATATTTTAGAGAAGAACTAACTCTTTTGGTTGCAATGGGGTGGGACTTTTCTAGGGAAGGATTTGATCTTTTGAGAACAAAGGGTCTTAGATGTAGAGATAAACATATTAATTTTCAACAAAAACATTATTATGAATATATCATGATAACATCCAAATCACACAACCTTGCTTCCAAGTTCAGGGGAAATGGATTTGGTAGAAACATGCATGAAGGTTTGTTTATAGAGCTTTATGTTGCCATGAATATATGAAAAGGTGGGATTAGAGGGATAATATGAAGTGAGAAAAATGAAAAAATGATAATTGCATATGTTGGGACCGCAAATAGGTTAAACACCTATGGATAAAGCGACTGCTTTTTTTTTTGAAATGGAAAGCTGGGTAAAACAAGGTTTGGATGCAATGCTCCATATTGGAGATTTGCTTTTTCGTGGGCTATGTAATCTACTAGAAGTTGTAACAGAGGTTGAATAAAGTACCCAAAGTTAGGTGTTGGCTCAAATCTCATTAAGGTAATTATTTTAGTGATTTGCAAGTAAGTAAGAGTTAGTTTACTCTGAGAAGGAAGTCCTTCATCTAGACTTGGCATGAGAGAATATCTACATTAATTTAGCGGAATTTAATGTCAACCATGGAAGCCTTGCACTTTAATTTTTCTAGGGGCTAGCATAGATTTTACCAACTAGATATTCTAGTCATCATGCCTTTACGTCTGGGGTTGTGTCACTCAAATTTAGAAGTTAGGGATTCAATCTACAATGGCGGTTCTGCATAAGGGTTTGGGGCAGGCTAAAAGGAATGATGGTTAATACTTAAATCATATTACTAATGGGTGCATAATCGTAATCAATTTTGAGTTTAGATGGCATAAAATATAGTAAGGTCCATAATATTGAACACTTCTGAAACTAAGAAGCCCATCATTATTTGTTTTCCAAGACAATAGAGAGAATAATTTAAATCACATTCTGAATATTTCTTGTATATGGAGTTTATCGACTTCATATTTGTGTCTAAAACTGTTGGATAGAAGATAGAAAGACAACAAAAAGTGAGCATTTATGATAGAATCAATAAGATGTAGTCAAATCTCTATAGTAGTAGAGATAAAAATATCCCTATATTCACATTGATAGTAGTGGATATGGTGAAAAAGTATCACCATATTTTGTGATTGTGGACCTATTTTTAATAAGATTCTCAAGTAACCTCTCACTCACTAAGGCCACTACAAGGCATGCTTAATTGTGTGATACAATAAACTTTACTAGCATTTGGGTTGATACCACCTAGTTTTGTAAGAATATGATGATAGTATCATTGTATATGTTTCTGTTATTATGTGTGTGATAATTTTGTATTTAATTTTTGTTGATATTGAGGTTGATTAGATTTTGGGTCACATCGATTGCCGTAAGAATCCTTGCACACTACGAGATTCCATAACTGTCTGTATTTACATATGGCCCAAGGAGAAAACAAATAAAAATGCAATCATTTCCTGCAGAATGTAGACAAATTGCATGATATGATAGTAACTACTCATTAGATGTTCAATTCCAATTTACGTGTCTGCGCTTTTTTTATAATGCATAGATAATGCGTTGCAAATGTAAGTTTGTGTTTTTCATTTTAATAATTATTTTTTGGGGAGATGAGAGATTCGGATTAACAATGGAAAAGATGATCATATTATGAAGATATATAGTGTTTTTGAAAAGTTTTGGAAGTTTAATATAAATTGAGAGATTAATAATGGTGAGTTTTTATTTTACTTTATATTATCATTGCTGCTATGTAATCCATGGATTAATATAAATTGAGAGATTAACCATGGTGAGTTTTTATTTTATTTTATATTATTATTGCTGCTATGTAATCCATGGATGTAGATGATATCTTTGTTTATTATTTATTCTCATAGATGTTTATATTACACATCATGGATGATATCTTTTGCTTAGATCAAATGTTTGCATAAATAAATAAAAATTGTAATTCATAAATTATAATATTAATTTTATGTAAACACTTAACAAATGCTAATTTAGTATAATCTTTTTTTTTTAAGGGAGAAGGGATTAACCGCTTCTGAAGGAAGTGAAAGATGGCCATAATTATCCTTGAGGTTTCTAGTGTTTTGTTTATATGAATGCGTGCTTGTTTAACTTTTTTTTTTTAATAATTTTTGAAAGTTAATTTAAAGTACATAATATAATTAAAAAATGTACATTATTATGTGATTGTTTATAGTTTTAGATTTTTTTATGAGTTATAATATTAATTAATTTAATTTTAATTTTGAGTTAGATATATTTGTATTTATAAAGTTTTATCTCTATTTTTTAATAAATAATAATTTTAAATTAATTTTTTTTAATTTTTTTTATTATAATGTTAAATATGTTTTTAATAAAATTATTTTTAATTAATTTATATTTATTTTGATGATGATGATGGTTAACGTCCATTAAAGATCGAATTGGTCTATTAGACTTTAAGAGGGTAAGTGATTACTTGTGATTCTTTATAATTTTGTTTCTGTGCTCAAAAAACATTAAGAGAAGCTTTCCAATATCACCATACTTTTGTTGAGTTAAGAGGTTAGGAAGGTTGGTAGTGTGATAAATATTTGAAAATGAGATCTAATATGGGTATAGGCTGGACAATCTAAGAGAAAGTGTTTTTCATCTTCAAACTTCTTAGTGTCACAAAGGTGACACACTCTTTCAT
>CBVK0102187184.1:0-15804 GCA_900067695.1 Picea abies | reverse complement strand
TTCTGCCATTTGTCATTTCCAAGGAACAGGCAGGGTACGTAGAAGGGAGAAAAATCATGGATAGCATCATCTTAGCCCATGATATCATCCACTCCCTCAAGACTTCAAGAACTCTAGGTATGCTAATCAAACTCGATCTTTCAAAAGCTTTCAATTGAACCAACTGGCAATATCTCAGAGCTGTCTTAGACTCTTTTGGTTTCGATCAGGGTTGGGTAAATTGGGTCATGAATCTCACCTCCTTCACTTTCTTCTCCATTATGGTAAATGGTGTACCATCCCAACCTTTCTCACCTTCCAGAGGAATCAGACAGGGGGGCCCCCTCTCCCCCTTCCTGTTTGTACTTTTGGCGGAAGGCCTGGGACGATACATCAAGGCAACAGTAACTGAAGGCTCCCTCAAAGGCCTGCCTCTGCACAATATTCAGCCAGCCCCCTCTCATAGCCAATTTGTTGATGACACCCTCCTCCTGAACTCCCCCATGGTTAGGGAAGCTAACAAGCTCAATTCCATCCTATTCGACTTCACCGAAACCTCAGGCATGTCACTCAACTTGGAAAAGTACAAGCTCTACTTTTTTAATACCCCACCTTTTGTCCAACTTCATATTTCCAGACTTTTGGGGATACCCAGGAGCTCCCTTCCATCCAACTATCTCGAGGTTCCCCTCACAGGAGTGGCAGCCAGATCCATCTCTTGGGACAACCTTCTCCTTTCCATTTCCAATAGGCTAAGCAATTGGACTTTTAGACCCCTCAATATTGCCTCTCGGCTGGTACTCCTCAAGTCTTTTTTGCAAGCTCTACCCACTTATCTCTTCACTGCTCTGGCTTCTCCCAAACAAGTCATTAGAGCCATAAGAAACCTTCAACGAAACTTTCTCTGGCATGGTCATCAAGACAACAAGAAATGGGCTCTAGTCAACTGGGATAGACTTTGCATGCCAAAAAGTCACGGAGGACTGGGACTCTGGGATCCATGGAAACTCAATCAATTAATGGGATCTAAAATATGGTGGAGATGGCTAAAAACTCCAACAGTCGCCTGGGCACAACTGTGGAAATGAAAGTACGCCCCACTCACATCGGAGGACTAGCTAATCCGACATAACAACTGAATACATGGTTCCAACATATGGAACACATCTTGGCAAAATCACACACTAGTACAAAATCATGCCTTATGGGAGATAAGAGATGGATAAAGTTCCATGTTCTGGCAAGACTCATGGCAGCAACTCAAACCCTTGGATGAAATGGAGGAACTATCCAATCTCAAAAGAGCCCTCCACCAGAACACCTCCCTAAGGGTCAAGGACCTCTGGAAATCACAAGCACAGCAGTAACTGTGGCGCCAATGGAAGATCTCGAATCAAGAGCTCGGGACCCCAGAAAATCTCAATCTGCAGAGCTGACAATCTCAAGCTATCTGCAATAAAATACCCTATCGAGAGGGACCGGACATCCTGAGGTGGGGATACTCCACAAAATACCCTATCGAGAGGGACCGGACATCCTGAGGTGGGGATACTCCACAGCTGGCATATTCACAATCAAAGAAGGTTATTTACTGCAGGGAAATCACCAGGGACAAAAAATGGAGCACATTTGGAGTAAAGTCTGGAACCCCGTCCTCTGGCCTAAGGTCTCCACCTTCTTGTGGCTAGTGGTGCACAATAGAGCATTAACATGGGACAATCTAAGGAAAAGAGGTTTCATCGGACCATCCCTCTGCGTTATCTACTATCAACAGGAGGAAACTAAAGAACACCTCTTTAACGGGTGTCACTACAACCAACAAATATGGGACCAAGGAGTTCAAATAATGCACAAATCCAACCAAAATCGGAGCAGCATTAATGACACAATCGAGAATTGGGATCGCAACACCTATAACAACCCTATACTAAATCTCATCTGGCAACTTTTGCCAGGATTTATTCTCTAGCAAATTTGGAAGGAATGAAATAAGAGAATATTCCACTCCCAACCTTCCCTGCCAGAGGCCACATGGGAGAAAATTAGTTCATTAATCAAGGAAGCCATTAGGAGTAAGTCCTGGATAGAGGAAGATTTTCAATGCAACCTAGAGGAACAATGCACTCTTCAAAATTGGCAACCCATACTAAACAATCAACCGAAACCAAGGAGTCATAAGTGTCAACAGACTAGTCCAACTAGCTGGACTCCCCCTCCAACACATTTCATCAAAGTAAATTTTGATGGAGCATACAAAGGCAACCTGGGAACAGAAGGATACGAGGCAGTGCTAAAAAATTCCAGCGGTGAAATCCTTGGTCTGGATGCGGGATTCCTGGGGGACACAACCAACAATGTAGCCGAGCTAACAGGACTACTATGGGGTCTCCAAATAGCCATGGACAAAGGCTACCAAAGGATAATCTTAGAGGGGGACTCGCAAGTCATCATAAGGCTAACCACCAAGATTCTCCATGGACACAACCCTACAAAAATCTCACCAAGATGGAGAATCTCTGGGTTGCTCGAAGACTTCAGCCACCTCCTACAACCCCATCTTAGCATCATTACCTCCCACGTGAAACAAGACACAAACAAGGTCACAGATTGCCTAGCAAATGAAGTAGTCGAAATGGGCATTGAACACTTTTGCTGGGAAGCCCACATCTCACCAGATCTAGAGATCTTCACTCGATGCCAATCCTTAGCCACCAAAGACCTACAATCCCTGAATGGGGTGACACGTCGTGCAATTGAGCCACGCGGGATCAGGTCGGGACACGATATTAATGCATCTACCGGCCAACATCCCCTCCGACTTTAACTCGCCATGGATATGAGAAGGTGCATTCAAGCGATGATCCCCTTCATGCAAGGGAAGGGTACCAACCATCAACGCACTAACCAGTAGGTTTTAATGGTTATGGCAGTCATGTTAGCACTCGTTCTCATCACCCAGGTAGATAGAGCAAAGTGCCAGTCACTCTTTGCAGCCTCCGCTCCACTGGAACAACAGCATTGCCGCAGATTCTCCTCCACTCCACTGGAATAGTGGCAGCACCCTGTGGCCTCATCAGTGTTCTAGAGAAAAGCAACCTTTCTGGAAAGAACTTTGGCAATCTACTAGACCCCCACCATGCCCAGAGCGAGAGGGAAGCCACGTAGGGGAGATGCCTGGTATATGGTTGAATCACGATGCCAGAGCAAAAATAAATTCGAGAAGGCCATGGAAATAGCAGCCATCCGAAGGATCATGACACCACGAATGCCTCCAATGGCGTACATGGAAGAAGTTACCCTGGAGGATGGCTTGGAGAGCGTCCCCGAGCACACTCTGTTCACAGTGCCGGATAACTGGAACCCACCTTCGCGGACCCCCACCATGCCCAGAGCGAGAGGGAAGCCGCGTAGGGGAGCTGCATCGTATACGGCTGAATCACAATGCCAGAGGAAAAATAAATTCGAGAAGGCCATAGCAATGGCAGCCATCCAAAGGAGCACGACACCACGAACGTCTCCAATGGTGTACGTGGAAGAAGTTACCCCGGGGAATGGCTTGGAGAGAGTCCCCGAGCACACTCTATTCATAGTGCCAGATAACTGGAACCCACCTTCGGAATTTGGTTCAGACAACAAGCCTCCGCCTGTAAGCATTCTGCCTAGCCCCAGCGCCACCAGCCTAGAGGAGCCTTACCCCACCTGCTATGTCGAAGAGGAGATTCCTCCTGAACCACCCATGGAGGTAGTGCTAAAAGCACACAATCAACAGACGCACACGCATCATGAAGCAGTCGAGACCATTCCCCCAGTGTCAATCAAGAGCCATAGCTAGGAGCAGCCACTCCTCGCTGACTCGGGGTACCTCACTCTCATTTTTGAGTTGAGGAGTCTGTTGGATGATCAGATCTTTCGCCTCACACGAATTGACCAGAGACTCAACCTGCTCTTCGCGACTCACTCCAGAACTCTTCCAAAGAGACAATGCCCAACATGCGCGCAGGCCTATGCGTTTCCAGCAGGATGGCGATAGCACGAGGATGAGGACAAGCACACAGGCTCAAAGGCTAAATGATGCTCAGGATTAGAATTTTCTTTTTCTGTTATACTTTAGGGTTTGGGCCAGTTAGCTCTCAGTTTTCTTAGAACTAGTTCATGACATCTAGTTCCTTCTTCATGTCTGATAGTCCTGGTTTCCTTCGGGCAAGACGACACACTGTTAATTTTGTTAATTTTGTGAATTGGGTAACACATGGCAAGGGATGCCCAGCTGTCTCGATTTCCTGTTTAGGTGGGACCGCTGGCATCACAAGTGGCTACTGTATTTTTCTTATGTTAATATAACAGGTACCATCTTTTTACTTAAAAAAAAAATAAGAAGGGTGATGAGCTATATAAGACATGAGACCTTAATGAAGCACTCATTAAAGAAGTTCAAAAATTAATACAAGGAAAGGCTATCAAAGGAAAGCGGGAAAAGGTTGAGTTAAGGGAAGAATTGAAAAACGAAGATGTAGATATATGTAGATTACAAAACCATCATAAACAACTACTAGATGAGGTTAATAAATTGAAAGAAGAAAAAACGAATTATCAAAATTAGGAAGAAACAAGGATTTTGGATGAAGAATCTACCAAAATACTTGAAGAGGAAATTTGCAAGAATGTTGAGGAATCCCTAAATATTGATGGGGTAAAATCAAAATGAAATAAAAAATTGAAGAATAACATCGGAATTTGATAAATGGGGTGATATTGCAGCTTCGAGAGGGGAAACAAAAGAAGATTCAAGGTCACCAAAAGATACGTGAAGAATTTGAACTTCATATAGAGGATGTACATGCCAAATATGATGGTATTATCTCCAAGGCTAGAGTAATCAAAGACCAAGCAAAGAGGATACGAGATTCCATTTTCTCTGAAAATAATATAGATGAAATGCATGTGCAGAGTGAAGGAAAACCATCAAATGTGAAACCATATTGACAACATCATTACCAAGAAAATTTTCAAGGAAGACAAGAAGGTCTATATCATAAATATCAAGGAAGAAGATGGAATACTTGTCAATATTCATGGAACAAGAAAACATAAAAACACTCTTAAACAAGCTATTATCAGAGACCAACAACCACTACAAGTTGGAGAAGTTACAACAATAATACATGGAATGAAAGGAAAGAAAATTCTGCAACAACTAGACACCAAGGATTAAGAATAAAAAGAATTGATTTTGGATGGATGGTTCATCATCAATGGACGGAAGAAAGTAGGAGCACAACAAAATCATATGACTTGGTTTCATCATATGTGAAGCCTTTAATTGCAAATCTTTGAGGACAAAGATTTTTGAAGGAGGTTACTATGTTATGACCCAAGGCGGGCATATATGGGGTTAAATGTATATGATATGACCCCAAGGGGGAGCATATATGAGACTAAATGTACATGTAATGTGTGTGTGTGTGTAGGGCCAACCTAATATTATATATAAAGATCATATATTGATTATTGATAGGATGTTAATTGTGATGTATGAATGCATTTAGGTATTTGGAGGAGGTTCTCCTATTTTAAAGGATTTATTTTGTAACTTATCTCTCTTATATATACTGGAGTTGTGTTCCATGCTCACATTGGTGTACATGGTGTGTACTTTTGGTTTATTCTGATATTTCATTTGGAAATGGTTGCTAAGATTATAAGTCGAATGGATCGTCAATGTGTATTTGGTTTCCACTCTAAATATCAATACAATGATTTTTTTTTTGGAAAAAAAAAAGAAAAGTCTTTATTCAAGGAAGGAATAAAACAACAAGAGAGGGGGAGTTTCTCAAGGAATGCTAGTTTTCTTGGTTAAGGGTTTCCACGGTAAATCTTTGTGCACTATGTGTGACTTACATTGTTAACTTTATGTTTATTTGTACCTTCTCTCTCCTATGTGGTTTAGATTTATTTACATTCTACACTGTGATATGTTTCCAACAATGTTTCAAATGCATCAATCAGAACTCATATGAAAAAGTTATGACTCCTGCAAGTTAACCTACTTTATTGAACACCATGGTATGAGTGTATGTCACATCATCCCCCATTGCTCACACATATCGGGAAAGCCACATGTGGAATTTCAGGAATATTATAGAAGATCCAAACCTGATCACTAATTGAAGGTTGAGGAAGTAAAAACCCTAACCCTAGATGGTTATCGAACTATGTTAAATATTGGGTCACTAGGAGGAGAAAGGGACTCCATTATTTTATATTTTATTTGTTCCATAGTTGTGTGGATAATTCAAGGAGTGGTATTTTCATATAATAGCAGAGGAGGTAGGATATTTTCTAGCATTCATTTAGGCCACAGTGTCAAAGGAAAAACTCCATAGTTGAGTGCATCTTTTTTTTTACTTACTTTCTATAACTAAAGAAAAGAGAGAAGAGCATAGGCCTCACCTTCTAGTTAGGTTTTATCCCATATTGGGTTTCCTAGGATACATGTTGTGTTCAATTGTGTGTGTGGTGTGTATAATTTTTCATATTCATTTATTTTCATAAATTCAAGCAAAGCTAGTAATTAATTAGTCTCAGATCTAAGGAAAAATAGTCTACATAGTCTAAGATTTCAGAACATTATAAAATATATTGTGATGACTTGTTACAATGGAATATCCATGGAAATTTAAAGATCATATTGGTATCAAAGTAGTTTTATTCAGGTATTTGTAGAAAGTTGTATGATATGGGAATTGTCTTAAGATGAAATTCGTAGAACCCTAGCCATGGTGGATGAGTATGTTCACAACAACCCTCAAGATCCAATATAAGAGAGATTTGTGAGTGTGGAAGAGAAAGTCACTCATATCTCTCACAATATGGACCTCCTCATGGTGAATCTAGCAAGAAATGTCATACCATTTAGGGAGGCTAGAGGCTCTAAATCAGAGATCATATCAGAGGGGAAATTGAGAGATAATGAAGACCCAAAAAAATAGAAGAGACAAGTTCTTGAGAAAAAGAAACCAAGTTCCAATGCTATTACCCCTTCATAGTTTTTATTTAAAATGGAAGAAAAAATGGTTATCAAGCCATACCAGGGTGAGATCGATGCATTAAATCTAAGTCATTGGTTCCATCAATCAGAGGTTTATTTTAGAATTCACAATATAGATGAGAATCATAATATTTTATTTTCCTGACTGAAGCTAGAGGGCTATGCATTAACCTAGTGGGAAATCCACATGGAGACATTTAGACTAGAGGGTGATTCATCAGTAACTAAGTGGGAGGATTTCAAAACCCTCATTAAGTCCCAATTATATCCTATTGGGTATGTAGAGGACCAATGAATCCATTAGAATTACTTTAGGAAAAGGAAAAGGAAAATTGTGCAGGAGCACACCATCAGATTTTGAAACATGGCTATCATGTTGGGTATCTCTCCCAAGAACCCATATGTACTCCTCAATTATATGGGGATTCTACAAAGTTATTTTTGAAAGAAAGTGATACTCTTCAATCCCAAGACATTTGATGAGGCATGTGTCCAAGTAAAGTGCCTGGAAAATATAGGCCACAAGAAAGGACAACCAAGTGGTTTCAAGAAGAAAGAGCACCAAGATTCTTTCAAAGAGGGGAAGAAGAAGCAGAAAGGGAAAGACAAGAAGATAACAACCAATACACATCAATGCAGGGATCTAAGTAACCATTATAACCATTACAATATCAATTGTCAAACTCAAGAAAATTGTTGGAAACTACAACCAGAGATGAACCATAGGAACCATAAGAAGGATGCCAAGAAGTAGAAACTTCTAGCCATGGATTCAATGAATCAGGTAGAGAAAAACTTAGATGTGAATGAGAATATTGCCTACACTTCAATGTGGAAGGAGGTAAATTTGAGTGGCCTTTATCACAAGGAAGAGAAGGATATGACAAAACTCTTCCATATAAGGATCCATGTTAAGAATACCAAGGTAGGTGCTCTATTTGATTGTGGTTCGCATGCCAATATCATAGCAATTGATTTGTTCAACAATATTGGGTTGTAGGTTCATGATCATCCTAACCCATATCCATTGGGGTGGGTAAACAAGGATGCAGAGATCAAGGTCACCAAACAATGTGAGATGAAATTTCATGTAAGGGAAGATTGTATTGATGAAGTGGAGTTATATGTAGTACCCCTTTACATGTGTGGTTTAGTGTTTGGAAGCCCCTACATGTATATGATCAATGTGATCTTCATGCAGAGATAAAAAAAGTGTTGACTGATCAAGGATGAGAATTATTTCATCATCAATCCACATAAAGGTAAATTGAGTATCTCACTGGTAAGTGTCGACCAAGCCAAAAACATAATTAGTTCAAGAAAGAAGTATGTTTTATTTTTCTTATGAGAAAACTTTTGAAAGATTATAGCTCAGATAGGTGTCTTTTCTTAGGAAAGGTGTCATGAAAGAAACCTACACAAGGATTAATGTTTCTCCAAGTCATTTAAATTTTCCATAAGTATAACTTAGGAAAATGTGACTAATTAATCTGATTAGTGATCATTTAAATATTTCCTATGTTTAAACTTGGGGAATGCCAATTATCAATAAGTATTAGTTAACCTTCTGTGAGAAGCTTATTTTGATCTTATCCAAAATTCAAAGTGAGTTTCAGATTAGATTGTACCCATTGATTTTTCATGTTGGGGATTTAATCTCCACCATTGAATCATCTAGCTAGAGGTTTTAAAGCAGAGGGGTGGGGGGCTTGAGGAGATACATCGATTTGGTAAATGATATTGAGGGTTTCAATTGTAGATCGAAATTGATCAAGGGAGGGTTCAATCTTGGACATGTTCAGGTGTTGAGTAGGAGATAGGAAGGTTGGTATCCTTCATTTCTAGCATAGTCGTGAAGATGAGTGTGAGAGAGGGGCTACAATCCAAGTTTGTTGAGGCCGTGAGGGTTGTATCTTCTATAAGAGGCTGAGAGGAGTGTTGGGGTTTGATATTGAGGTTGTTGTTGCAGACGTAGATGGATAGAGGGATAGTTAATAGCCTCTCCCAAATAGACTGACCCATATCATGGGGTCGTGATCTCCCATAGTCAGACTTTCATCCACACACAACAAAATCCATGAGGAAGGAGGCTGAAACTCAGAGCTATAGGCTCATATCCGCTCAGATCCAAAGAAAAATTCTCTGTGGATGAGATTTCCATGTTTGGAATTATTGTAATCATTTTATGGATTTGTTGAAGTTGATAACAAAACCCTCGTTTGTTGGTTTTCCATTTATTTGCGGTTTCCATGGTATTTCTGGTGTCTAAAAAATATGTGAATGGATTATATATTTTTCATTGTGCATTGTAAGGTTAAATTTCTCAATTTTATTTATGTTTCATAAATCATAATTTAGAATTTTTTGTTGTTCTTGTTCTGGGCATAAAATTTTATTAGATTCAGAAATTATATTACTGGGCTTAAATAAATTTAACTTGGTATCATAGCTTTGTCTCTGGGAAGGAATCTAAGGGTTTACATAGGAATTTTAAACCACCAATAATATTAATATCCAAGAGGTTGTGGTAGAAGGGTTTCATAATCATGTCAGTTTCAGGTATCGTATTTGAGAACTGGTTAGATGGAGCATCTAAATTTGACATCTGGAAGGAGCATATATTTTTGTCATTAGAGGAGTATGAGCTCAAGGAATTTTCACTTCAAGTTGTTGTTTTTCCAACTGATGCACAACAAGTTGATGCTCATAGGAAGAATGGTGCCAATTCAAGACATAACATATTGGATAGGGTTAAGGACCATATCATCCCTCACCTATTAGGATTGGATATAGCCAAAAAGATGTGGGAAGCCATCACTAAACTGTACGATAATTTGAATCTCAATAGAAATATTTTTCTAAAGGAGAAACTTTGAAATGCCAAAATGATGAAGGGGGGAAGTGTATCCTCCTACCTCACCAAACTTTTGAGGATAGCCTTGAATGGATTCTCCAAGTCATGGGATATCTTTGTGAGAGGCATTGTTTCTAGGGAACACATTCTCAATTGGGATTTATTATGGGATGACTTCATGTAAGAAGAGTTTAGGTTAGCATCTCTCAGTAGAAACAACAATCATCACAAGAGTGAGGAATAAGAGAATATTTCTCTTGTAGGAAAGGGAAAATTTAAAACCCATAAAGGATTAGGAAGCGAAGACCTCCAAAGGAGAGAAGAAATGTGACATGAGCAAAGTTAAGTGCTTTTCTTGTCACAAACCATGACACTATGCTAGTCAATTTCCTAAGAAGAAGAAGGATAAGAACCATGACACTATGCTAGTCAATTTCCTAAGAAGAAGAAGGATAAGAAGAAGCCTCAGACAGTAGCTTCAACAGACATTGAGGAGTTTTCTTCCAGCTTTAATGAGGATTTCTCACTCATCGCTTGCCTCTCTAGCTTAGTTACTAAGGCCACAGGGGTGTGGTATATTGATAGTTGTGCATTATATCATAAGACAAGAGTTAGATAACACTTCTCCATTTTCATAGAGGAGGATATGGAATTCAATATACAAATGGGGAATAAGTCCAAATGTACTCTAGTGGGATGAGGGACTTTACTTTTTAGAGGGAATTGGGAAAGACAATCAGTTTTAAAAATGTGTTGTTTGTATCAGGGATGAAAAAGAACCTAACATTAGTTTTATCACTTCATGAAAAAGGTTATGATGCATGTTTTAAAGGAAGGAAAGTGTAAATTCATCCCAAGGGATCGAAGTAGGCCAATATGATAGGGATCATTTCATGTAAGTTATACTAGGTGTAGTTTGAGTCATGACAAGCATTGATAAGGAGCACTAAAAATATGGGAGAATTATGGCATAGAAGGATGGATCACTTACACCATGAGGCACTTATCATGCTCAAGGAGATAGTGACTGGCCTTCCAGAGTTGACCATCGAGCACAGTGACATGTGTAAAGGGTGTGCCTTGGTAAATTATGCAAAGACATCTTTTCCAAGCAGTGATAGTAGATCGAAGGTAATATTGGATCTAGTGCATTCATATGTATGTGAGCCTATGTCTTCGAAATCCTTGACAGGATTTGAGTACTTTGTCACTTTCATCAATGATTTCTCCGAGAAAAACTAGATCTACTTCATGAGAGCCAAAGATGAGGTCTTTAGTCGCTTCCAAGAGTTTAAGGCTCTTATGCAGAATGTGACAGGAAGGAAGATAAAGGTTCTGGGATCAAACAATGGAGGTGAATACATAGGGAAACCCTTCAAGGAGTTTTTTACAAGAGTAGGGATCAAGAAGGAATTGAAATTTCCCTACAAGCCTCAATCGAATGGGGTATCGAAACAAAAGAACATGGCCATTGTTGGTGCTGCTAGAGTGATGTTGTATGACCGGGATATACCCAAGTTCTTATGGGTGGAGGAATGTAGTACTGCAATATACATATAGAAAAAAATTCCTCACAAAGTGTTGGGGATATTGACTCCTGAAGAGGTATTTATAAGGAAAAATTCAGAATTTGGTCACTTCGGGAATTTTGGTTTCCTAGTCTATTATCACATTCCCTCATATAAGAGGAAAAAGATGATGTTTAGGGGGATTTGTGGCTAGGTTTTTCCTAGATTCAACCCCTCCCACGGATTTCTTGTGCCTCCTTATGTTGGGTCCCCCTTGTTCTCTACTCCCGTGGATGCATGGTGTGCCCCTGATGGTTCTGGTGTGACACATTTGTGGGTACCTCCTCTACTTGCATGGATGTTGATGATCTGCTCTTCATGGGTGCCTCCTTTGTCGGCATGTATGTGGCTCTATCCCTATGGATGCGCGGTATTTTTCGCCTTGTGTCCCAACCTATGATGGTTTGGTTTTACTCTCATGCATAATTTGCTAGCACAGCTTGTGGACTGTTATGTGGATGTTTTTCGGTCTGGTTGTTTCTTTTCTCATGATTTATCCCTCGAACAAATACGTCTGCAGCTTTCAATGGATCCCTTTCTCAATGTGTAGGTGGCAAGGTTATGGGTCTCTGGTTATGGGATTTTGAACTTGATGTTGTGGTTGTTGGGTTATTCTACTTCTTTGGTGGTTGGGATGAGATTTGAGGTCCATCCTTTGGGCGTGCAGTGTGGATCTGTGGATATTCACTTTGAGGTCCTTCTTAGGCATGTAGTTCTATCTTTTTCTTTAGCTGCAAGATGTTACCAGTTCTTATTATTGTAAATATTCTTAGTGACTTAGTAGTTTTTCTAGGCCCTTTCGGGTTTCTTATTTTCTTCTCTTTTACCCATGGATTGGGGGAGTGCATCATGCACCTGTGAATGTAATTTTGGCTCCTTTTGGATGAATACAATTATGAATTTTTCCAAGGAAAAAAAAGAGAGGACAAAGCTAGATTCCATAGTTGAGAAGGGGATCTTGTTGGCTATATCAAAACTTCGAAATAATACCAGATCTATGTTCCAACATTAAAGAAGAAATTGGTTAGAAGGGATGGGATATTTAAGGATGATAAGGATTTCAGGAAGTCTTATGTTATGCCAGCAACAACTAAGGATCATGAGTTGTTATCTCCAAAAGAGGAACATGAGTCACAGGTATAGGTATAGGGACTAGTACTCATACAGTGGAGCAGGATGAGAAGCAAGAAGATCCACCCATCAAGATTGAACCTGCTACTGTAGGGAGGAAGAGAAACTGAGAGGTTACTAAAAAATTATGAGATTCTTAGGAGTTCATGGGTGATCCTAGGATGAGTTTCAGATAGAGGACACCACATCGATACTCAAGGTATATGGTGTTGATGTGTGATATCATTGAGAAGGAACCTTCTATTGTTTAGGATGCATCAGATCAGGAGGTTTGGCAGGATTCCATAGCGGAGGAGCATGCCTCCATCATGAAGAATGATGTTTGTGAGGTGGTTCCAAGACCAGAGGGAAAGTCAGTGATTAGGTATTGTTGGATCTATAAGATCAAGCATGCTGCATATGGAAGCATTGAGAAATTAAAATCCAGTTTCGTGGCTAAGGGGTTCTCTCAGAAAGAGGGAATTGACTATGATGAGATATTTTCCCCAGTAGCTATATATACTTCCATCAGGGATATCAACTCATTAGCAGCAGAGATGGGTTGGCAAATTCATCAAATGAACATCAAGATGGTATTCCTCGATGGATTTATTAAGTAGGAATTGAATATAGAATATTCATAGGGTTTAAGGTATATGGGAGGGAGTCCCATGTTTTTAGACTGAAGAGAGCATTGTATGGGCTCAAGAAATCACCCAGAGCATGGTATGAGAGCATTGATAGTTACTTGTATGGCATGGGATTCATGAACAATGAGGCTAACTTGAACCTATATTATATCATGATAGGGGGAGAGCCACTCATTTTCATGTTATATGTGGACGATCTATTTCTAATAGGTTCATCTAGGCTTATATCAGAGTGCAAGAGGGATCTTGCTTCAGAGTTTGATATGAAGGACCTAGGGTTGATGCATTATTTTCTTGGAGTAGAGGTGTGGCAACAAGATGGAAATATTTTCCCGGGATAGGGGAAATACACAATGGAAATATTGAAGAGATTCAGGATGTAGGAATGTTGGTTGATGTCTGCACCCATGGTTACTAATTGGAAGAATATAGATGCTTAAAATAAAGAGGCGATGGACCCCACCTTATACAAGGAGTTGATAGGATCTCTCATGTATATCGTCAATATTAGGTCAGACATTTGTATTTCTCTTAATACTCTCAATCAATTCATGGTTGAACCAAGGAGAGCACATTGGATAGAAATGAAAAATATATTGAGGTACCTACATGGAACAGTTGATTATGGTTTGAGGTATGCTCAGTAAGATGGAGTTAATTTTGTGGGTTATACATATGCATATTGGGAAGGCAATGTAGTGGATAGGAAAAGCACTTCAAGGTGTTGTTTCAGCTTGGGATCGAGGGTTGTCTATTGGTTCAAAAAAAAGAAAAATTATGTTGCATTGAGTTCTACAGAAGTAGAAAACATGGCAGCAAGCATGGTATCATGTGAGGCCATATGGATTCATAAGTTACTAGTGGCATTGTTCGGTTAGGAGCTAGAGTTCACCATCATATATTGTGATAATCAAAGTGGCATAAAACTCTCTAAGAATCCAGTATTTCATGATAGGTCAAATCACATCGACATTAGATATCACTTCATTTTAAATTGTGTACATAGGGGTGCAGTCCAACTACAATATGTTCCTACAGAGGAGTAGGTGGTGGATATTCTCACTAAAGCCTTGATGAAAGGAAAGTTTGTCTTCTCCAGGGATAAGATGGGAATATTGAAGAACACCTTCCTTTCTAAGAGGGAGTGTTGAAATATTGTAGCTCATACATGTGTCTTTACTTAGGCAAGGTTTCATGCAAGCAAAAGACACACAGATTAATGTTTCTCCAAGTCATTTAAATTTCTCCTAAGTCTAACTTAGGAAAATGTGATTAATTAATATGATTAGTGATCATTTAAATATTTCCTAAGTTTAAACTTAGGGAATGTCAAGTATTAATCAATATTAGTTATCCTTTTGTGAGAATCTTCTTTTGATATTATCCAAAAGTCAAAGTGAGTTTCAAATTAGATCATAGCCATTGATTTTTCATGTTGGGGATTTAATCTCCACCATTGATTCATCTAGCCAGATATTTAAAAGTAGAGGGGATGTCTTGAGGAGATACATAGATTTGGTGAATGACACTGAGGGTTTCAACTACAGATAGAAATTGATCAAGGGAGGTTTAAGTATTGGATGATTTCATGTTTATAAGTAGGAGATAGAAAGGTTCCTAGCCTTCATTTCCAACAAATCCATGAAGCTGAGTGTGAGACAGGGGAAAATATCCAGGTTTGTTTAAGTTGTGAAGGTCATATATACTATAAGAGGCTGAGAGGAGTGTTGGGGGGAAAGCTTGAGGTTTTTGTTGCAGCCATAGAGGAAGAGAGGGGTAGTTTGTATCCTCTCCCACATAGAATGATCTAGATCACAAGGTCATGAATTCCCACAATCACACTTATAGCTACACATAGAAAAAGTCGTGAGGCAGGAGGCTGAGACTCAAATCCATAGGCTCATATCTACTCATATCCAAAGAAGAATTCTCTATGGATGATATTTCCAGGTTTGGAATTATTGTAATAATTTTCTAGATTTGTTGAAGTTGATAATAAAACTCTCATTTGCAATTTTTCCCTAGTGTTGGGATTTCCAGGGAATTTTTGGTGTTTGAAAATTGTGTGATTGGTTTCTATATTTTTCGTTGTGCCTTGCAAAGTTAATTTTCCAGTTTTATTTCTATTTCATAAATTAGAATTTAGAAAAAAAAAATTGTTCTTTTTCTAGGCACAAAATTTTATTGGATTATGAAATTAGATTACATGGCTTAAATAAATTTAACAAGAATAAGCTAGGTGATAATCGATAAGAGTAAAGGAATCCTTGGAGGGATGTACTAAAAATCAGAAACCGCGGTTGGAGGAGTTGTTGCAGTAATATAGAGGAGTGTTCCATAAGCCTAAAGGAATGCCACTTAAGAGGTAAGTGGAGCATGAGATACAATTGTTTCTTGACTCTATACTACCAAATATTGGGTTGTATAAATAATCCATTTTGGAAGCAGATGAAGTGAAGCAATAGTGGGAAAAACTACTAGAGTAGGGAGTAAATTGAACAAGCACCTCACCTTGTGGGTCACCTATCATCATTATACCTAAGAAGGATGGGACTTGGTGGATGTATATTGACTATAGATATTTGAAAAAGATTA
>CBVK0102187150.1:0-12891 GCA_900067695.1 Picea abies | reverse complement strand
CTCCTAGTCTCCTATATATACCAAGGAGACATTTTCATTTTGAATCATCTTGTACTTGAACATTTAAGTGGCGTAAAAGGAGGTTGCCCCCTCAAAGAGGCTTATTATATGAAATTATCTCTTTTTCAAGGCATTAAGTACTTTTCCTGAGGTTTTTCTATGCTATATTGATGTTTGGTTCTTAACAAGTTTACAATAGACTTGAAACCTGGAATTGAACCAACAATGAGAATGCCATATTGGATGTGAATTCCTGAATTGTGGGACTTGAAAATGCAATTGAAGGAATTGTTGGACTTGGGACTTATATGTTTAAGTATGTCTCTTTGGGGTGCGCCAGTTATTTTCTTGAGAAATAAGGATGGATCATGGAATCTTTGTATTGACTAACATCAATTGAACAAATATATGATGAAGAACCAATATTTTTAACCAAGGATTAATGATTCGTTTGATCAAATGAAGGGAGCGAGGGTGTTTTCTAAGATTGAATTGAGATTGTCATATCATCAATTAATGATTAAGGAGGACGATATCCCTAACACCACATTTAATATGAGATTCATACATTATGAGTTTATAGTTTTACAATTCGGTTTGACAAACTCCCCAGGGGTACTCATGATTTTGATGAATGGAGTGTTCAACGAATACTTGGACAAATTTTTTCAAGTATTTATTGATGTAATATTGATTTATTCTCAAAGAAAAGAAGAGCACAACGAACACCTGAGATTGGTTCTACAATGTCTAAGAGAAAACAAATTGTACAGGAAGTTATCAAAATGTTATTTTTACTAATCAAAGGTTCATTACTTGGGACATATCATATCGAGATAAGGTATCGTTGTGGATCCAATGAAAGTATATTTTGTTATTGAACAGTCAGTTCCAAAAAATGTAAAATAAGTACTTAGCTTTACGGGTTTAGTAGGATATTACCGATGATTCATTGAAGGTTTTTCGAAGATAGCACATCCAATCATGGAGTTGTAGAAGAAAAACAAGAAGTTCGTCTGGACTGAGAAATGCAATGAAGCATTTAAAAATATCAAAGAGTTGTTAACAACAACGCAGATAATGAAGGTCCTCTACATGATCAAAGAACTCTTGGTATGCACAAATGCATCCAAGGAAGGCTTAGATAGAGTTTTGATGCAAGATGGTCAAGTGGTCCCTTACATTTCAAGGAAATTGAGAAATCATGATGGGAACTATGCAACACAGGACTTGGAGTTATTATAAATTGTATATGCCCTCAGAGTATGGAGACATTATCTTATTGGAAAACAATTTTAATTAAAGACATATCATTGTGGATTGCATCATATATTTATGCAGAGAGACTTGAATGTGCGACAGAGGAATGGGTCATAATTACTTAGATAATATGACTTTGAGATTTTGTATATTAAAGGAAGAATGAATAGAGTGGCATATGCATTGAGTCGGAGATCATGCATATTCTCGGTAATACCTCTTAAGAAAAATATGTGAGAAATGATTCTAGATCTACATATTGAAAATGATTGGTACAAGGAAGTTAAGGATAATATAGGAGAAGATACCATGATGGTACCAAAGTTTGAAGGTTATTATATGGACAATGACGAATTGTTGAGATATAACGACATAATCTACATACTTCCTAATGATGAGTTAAGAAGTTTGATTTTAAACGAATCTCATCGAGCATTTTGCATGGCTTATTCGAGAGTCATGAAGATGAAGGTAGACCTTAAGCCTTTATTATACATGAAGAGAATGAATATGGACATAGTTAGTTATGCGGTGAGATGTCTAAAATGTCAGTAAGTGAAGGTTGAACATAGGCATCCATTAGGATTTCTACAGCCACAAGTTATTCCTGAATCAAAATGGGAGATCATTTCAATTGATTTTATTGTTGGATTACCACTGAAAGCAAGGATAAATGGTTTGATTTTTGTGGTAGTTGACACTCTGGAAAAGAGTGCACACTTTATTCCAGTGCGTATGATGTATTAGGCACCAGATATAGCCAAATTTCTTGTTATCGAGATTGTCACATGGAGTACCAAGAAATCTTATATCTGATCGAGGATGGGTGTTTACATGTTTATTTTGGACCAGTTTCGAATAATCATTTCGAACACAACTAAATTTTATTACAATGTATCACCCTCAGACAAATGGAAAAGTAGAGAGAACAATCCAAAATTTGGAGGATATATTGCATATTTATGTAATGTATCAGCAAAAATATAGGGAACAATTATTTCCATTGGTAGAGTTTTCATACAAAGTAATGTACCCCAAATTTCACAAATAAAAAAAAAAATTATTGGGGAAAACTAAAGTCCATTATGTACAACAACTCTTTCTGACACAAGAATAAATATATCTTAATCTAGTAATTACATATCTCTAAAGTGTATCATTATCATTAATCATTATAAAATGATTGAAACAAATCTTAAGATCAACGCATCGTTTGTTGATAAGATTCATCGTAGCGTCGCTATTAGAACTAAAATTGTAATAATGATGTGTTAGTGGCTAGGCCTGTCAAGATTCATAGGCTAGGCATAATTTGTGCAACCCTTTTATTTAATTATTAAACTATGTTTCTAAAACATGTAAGGATACATTTTATAAAACTCAAGACTTAAACATGAGATGCACTTTATATAACTCAAGACTTAAGCACTATCATACATGGGATTGAACCTTGGGTTCCTAACCCACTAATTCCATAACCTACATGCTAGGGGATTATAATGTTCCATAGTGATATACTATGTTAAACAAAAACTTACGATAAGAACCATAATATAGTCGTGACCTTGTTGGTATACCATTGAATTCACATAACACATATAATCGTGGAGTTTATGGAATTCATAAATAATTAAGGTTGCTAGTTACTTGGACAGTCCGAACCTAGTCTATGGAATTTAAGTTGGGTCATATCCATTAATGTTGTCAGAGCACCATTAATCTCTAGGCCTCACATTTGTAGGAAATATCAACTACGGGATTGCCACTTAGGATGGATTTACATGGCATAGTGATGGTGGCATGCATTCCATTATCCACTATCGTTAGGCACGAGGTGCCATAACCCTTCACAAGTATTCCTAGAATTTTGTTACTCTATGTTTTTCTTGTGCAATGGTAGTGTTATGAGACTCTGTGGTAGCATGCTAGCAATGGGGCATTCTGTCGGTATTTCCATAGTTGTGGTAGACACTGTTTCATTTTTTTCTCTTGGCTATGTGTAGAATGGTAGCAAAGGTTGTGTAGCTAGTTTCTCCATAGGTGTGGTAGTCACTATTTTCAAGTTTCTCTCTCAGTTTGTGCATGGTAATTCCACTTCCTCTTTGTATCTTATTCTACATTCTCATCATTTTTATGGAATGGTGTTATTTATGTTTGAAGGAAAATGTTCTCTACAATAATACGTTAGCCCAATAGTTTGTTGTATAACACATTATTTGTATTTTAGAAGCTCTTTGCACCATGCCTTTCTTTATATTAATGATTTTTCTATGCATTGTACTATTGTGTTGACATATGCTCTATACAATGTGGTCTTTAATCTATGTTTCCTCTACTGTATATCCAACGTTGAAGGGTTCTCTGTATAGTGCATTCCTTATGTCTCGTTTTCCATTATAATGAAATATGTGTTGAAGGGTTCTTTGTACATGGGTTATTTCTTGATTTATTTACTATCACATAATCCATGCTTGAGTTCGTAGGCTAAAAGTCCGTTATGCATTTCACTTCAATGCTCTTCTGCATTAGATGATTTCTCTTGGGGTAAGTTTATCATCTGGTTCAAGTTGTTGTGATTTTATTTTTAATGGCTATCGGTCTTTGAAAACCATGACCCTTTGGGTTCCTCCCTCGTTTTCCCATGGTTGAAAAACCTAGTAATAATTGTCAATTGCTAAACATACTAAACAATGTCCTGCCTCCCACATATTTTGCATATATTCTTGTGCCTAGGTCTTTCCATTGCTTTCCCTTCTTGGGGAAATTTGGAGCTTTACAAATCCCTTATTTTTAGGGGATTCTAGTGGTCCAATCAAAATTATTTCACTTGTAAAAATTAGCTCTGAGGTAACTCAAACCTATTCCCAACTCATGTAGTCATGGTCATATATTTTTAACCAGGTTGTTCCATTTGTCTTCCAACATTTAATTTATTAAACGTTTGTCTCATACACATGTCCAATAAAAGAGGAGAATTGAGAAATTCAAATATTTACGAAACAATTATTAAATAATTAATTACATAATCAAAAATTCCAAATTCATATTTTCCATAAATACCAAATTATTTCCAATTCCAAATTTTCCAAAATTGGAAATTTATTTCTAAATTAAACTTAGAATTTGTTTTTCTAAAATTTGAGGATATTACATACTCTCCCCCATAAGTAAGACATTGTCCTCAGTGTTCATTTATCTCTCGCAATAGGATTGGATAATATTTCAACATATCTTCTTCCAATTCCCAAGTGGCCTCCTCAGGACTAAAGTGCCTCCATTGCAATTTTACCTGGGTGATGGATTTGTTCCAAAGTACTATTTCTTTCCTATCCAAAATGTGCAGAGGTTCCACTTGGAGCTCTCCTTCGGGTTCCACCTACACCATTTTCCAATGAATGATGTGAGTAGGATCATGAATATATCTTTTTAGTAATGAAACATGAAAAACATTATGAACTTTTAAATTTGCAAGAAGTGCTAGTTGATAAGCCATGGATCTGATTCTAGTTAAAATATTGAAGGGCCTACAAAACCTTGGCACCAACTTGGAACAATTTCCTAGCTTTATTGAGATCCTTCTTGCTTTGACTTTTAGATATACATGTTCCCCAATTTTAAATTATTGATGTCTTCTTTTTAGATTTTCATATCTTTTCTATCGGTCTTGGGTCTCTTTTAAGTTTTGTTGTACCCTTTTTATCATTCTATCCATTTCTTGGAGCATTTTTGGCCCCACCATAATCCTTTCAAATGGATTATCCCAAATAATTGGGGTTGTGCATTTCCTTTCATATAATACATCGAAGGGACTTCATGCAGGATAATCTCAAGCGAGCCATCGCGGAGACAATGGACAGCTAGAAAAGTGCCTAGCACAAATTTTGAAACATCTTGAACCATTAATGAAACATCAAGTGGAGGCACACTTGTAAAATGTAAATGAAAATTGAGTGATTTTCTCTTGTCCTTAGTATATAGAAGGCATTTATGGTAGTTAATGCAAGTAGGTAGAATTGAATGTGTAGATTTGACAGTTTTAGAGCATAAGAGGGAAATGGGATATAGACACCCTCATTGTGTATTCTATGATTATTCTACAGAGCATAGAAGAGAAGCAGAGAGAGTAGTGTAGAAGACTCCATGTACAAAAGTTTTTAATTAATACAAGAAAGATGTGATTCAGACTCATGGTGTTCATATATTCTCTGTCTATGCATCTTTGAATGTTATGCTCAAGAATGTTTTACTCTTTCTGTCATGCAATTACTTTTATGCTATGTATGAATGATTTCTTGTTGAATGCTTGATATTTCAAAGGAAAGGGAAAAGGAATGATTTTCAATTGTTTCTCTATCTGAGCAAGAGTTCCTATAAGGAGTGCGTCGACAAGGTCTTCAGAGGTTTATCTCTAAAATCTCAGGAGAGATAGCTTTTGTTCTCATTCACACCAAAGGTGCAGTTGGGCATAGGAGTCGTGCAAGGAGTGCACAGGCCAAGTAAAGTCTTACAGTTTCGAAGCTGAGTGAAAAATTGAGAGACTGTTGCTGCAAGTGTGTGCAAGGTCAAAGGGATTAAACACTTGGAAGTGTTTGAAGGTCGTTGCAAGGAGTGTGAGCAGTGGTTTTCTTGAAATACTCAAAGTTGGGGAAAGCACAGAAGGATTCATACCTTCGAAGGAGTCGAAGGAAGGCAAAATCCAAGTGCCTTGAAAGTTGTAAGAAGGCATAGTGACATCGGACCACAGGAGGATGAGTTCTCAGAGGGAAAGAACGAACGATCGAAATTCGCTGAAGAAAATTCGTGAAGTCCTGTAAGCCGTCAGATCTCACGAGGGAGCAAGGGAGTTACCGTGAGTATACCTAAAGGTTCTAAGCTCAGGAGGAGTAGGACCATAGATCCAAGCAACAAGGGTCTTTGGATTTACATGGGGATTTCTATATCGGGGTTTTGTAGGTTGAAGTCCCGTAAACTTTGCAATGGGAATCGTGAAATCAAAAAATGAAAAGTCCCAAAAACTAAAAGGATTGTGTGGGCCATAGAGGAGTCAACGAGTAAATTCAGTTGACCGTTTCAAGGTTTCATGGGGTGAAGTCCCGAAACCTTTTCTTTAGGATTCGTGATATTGTGAAGTCCAAAGTCCCAATGGAGTAAAGGGGCGTTGAAAGGTCAAGCTCAGAGACACATCGGTATTTCGGATAATCGGGTTTTGGGAATCACAGGAACAAGTTGCTTGACCAACAAATTCACGAAAGTGCGGAGTCCGATCTCCCGAAGTGCAAGGGGGGGGGGAATTCTTGAAGTCGATTGCGGGTGCATATTTACCGAAAGGGAAATAGAAGAGCCATTTACGAAATCTCTTCGGGCCAGTGTAAGGGGAAAGATCCTGTTGACGTGGACCTTCTGACTCGAGGGTTGAGGAAGGGGCGTGCGTCATCATTTTTGGTATCAGAGCACAAAAAGGTTCTTTTCTTTCTATAGTAGAGAAGAAGAAATTTCACCATGCTGCCAAGGACAAGGGACAGGCAAACACCTGATCAATCAGAGGATAGGGAAATGCTGAGAAGAAGAGGTAGGCAAATGACTGATCCAACCATGGAAAAATAAATGTGTGATCTATGCGCTAGACTCGAAGACATGGAGACAACACAAAGACGCACAGTCAATGTTGGGGATCTTAGTGATTCCGAAAGTGAAATTGAAGCTAAACGTAAAGAAGAAGTTGCAGCCGAGGATGCAACAAATGAACATTTTATTAGAGCTATTGCAAGAATGGGTGCAAGAGCGAAAATGGAAATTCCAGTTTATGAGGGAAATCTGGATGCAGAGGAGCTTCTAGACTGGATTAGAGCTCTGGACACATACTTTGACTATGAAGATGTCGAAGATGACAAGAAATTCAAGCATGCTGTCAGAAGATTGAAGGGACATGCAGCATTGTGGTGGGATGAACTACAAGCTGATAGACACTGCAAAGGCAAGCAGGAGATCAAGAGCTGGGATAGAATGATCACGAAGATGAAGGATAAATTCATCCCCAGATATTACTAGATTACTCTATTCAGGAGGATGTAGAACCTGAGACAGAAGCTGATGATAGTGAAAGAATACACTGAAGAATTCTACAAGCTGAACATCAGGGCAGCTCATCGGGAAAGCGATGATGAAAAAGTTTCTAGATACATGAATGGCCTGGGATACGACATCCAGGATGAGATGAGCATGGTAACCATCCGAACGGTGGAAGATGCTTATCAAATGGCTCAAAAATCTAAAAAGACGCTGAGTCGAAGGAAGGGTCAAAGAGGCTGAGGTAGAAGTCAGCCCAAAGGAAAATTAGTTGCCCAGGATAAATATCAGAAGCCCAAGGAGGACTGGAAGAAACCTCAGACTCGAGCTGAGAGAGGTGGAACCTCACAACGAGGGAAATATGTTGAACAGAGAGGGAAACATACTGAACAGAGAGGAGATTATGCTGACAATAATACTTCTCCTCTTACTAGAGGTAGAGGAAGAGGAAGAGGTGGAGTAATAACCTTCTTCACATGTGGAAAGAATGGGCACAAGTCGTACAAGTGTCCCAAAAAAAAGACAGAAGGAGAAGAAACTCACATCGCAGAAGCACAAAAGAAACATGTTGAGGCAGAAGACGTTGAAGGCAGAAGATTGTTGATGATGCGAAAATTTCTTTTGACACCAGAGAAGGAGGTGGAGAGTTCAGTCCAAAGAACCAGACTTTTCCTGACTTCTTGCAAAACCAAGGGTAGGGTTTGCAAGGTCATTGTGGACAGTGGTAGCACAGATAATCTCATTTCTATAGAGATGGTATAAAAGATGGAGCTAGAGACGATTGATCATCCAAGCCCATACAAAGTTTCATGGCTACAAAAGGGACATTAGGTAACTGTCACTAAACAATGCTTAGTTGAATTCAATATAGGAGGATATAATGATAAGATACTCTATGATTTTATTCCCATGGACGTTTGTCATCTATTGCTAGGAAGACCATGGAAATATGATAGGAATGTGATTCATGATGGGAAAATGAACAGATACACCCTAGAGAAGAATGGGATAACACACATGTTGCTTCCAATCAAGGATAAGGAGGTGAAACCGGAAGTAACCAACACTGTACTTCTCATGAGTGGGAAGGAACTTCTTACAGAGGTTAAGAAAAAAGAGGAACCGCAGTTTATTCTGGTCAGAAAACCGAAGATTCTTTTGACCAATACAAGAATAGATGATTTAACAGAAGAAGTTCAGGAACTACTAGAAGAGTTTGCTGACATAGTAGTGGACAAACTACCTTGTTCGTTTCCACCGATGATAAGTGTGAGTCATCACATTGATCTCATACTAGGAGCCAATTTTCCAAACAAATCCGCATATAGATTGACGCCACAGGAGAATGAAGAGGTCAAAAGACAAGTCCATGATTTGTTGGATAAAGGATTGGTCAGGGAAAGCTTGATTCTGTGTGTTGTTCCAATAGTACTCATTCCAAAGAAAGATGGAGGTTGGAGTATGTGTACGGACTTGAGGGTGATTAATAGGATAACCATCAGGTACATATTTCCATTGCCAAGGATGGATGATCTGATGGATTTCTTGAGTGGAGCAAAGTATTTTTCAAAGATTGATTTGAAAAGCGGTTATCATCAAATCCACATGAGAGAAGGTGATGAGTGGAAGACATCATTCAAAATCAACGAAGGGTTGTATGAATGGTTGGTTATGCCATTTGGCTTAACACATGCGTCAAGTACCTTCATGAGGTTGATGAATGAAGTCCTGATGGAGTTCATCGAAAAATTTGTCATTGTGTATTTAGATGACATACTAGTTTTCAGTAAAACAGTGGGCGAGCATCTGAAGCATTTGGATATAGTGATGCAGAGGTTACATCAAGAGAAGTTGTTGATAAACATGAAGAAATCCTCATTCATGAAGACAGATCTCATTTACTTGGGATTTGTTATTTTTGTGGATGAGTTGAGGATGGATCCAAATAAGGTAGAGGTAATCAAGAATTGGCCATCACCAAAGAATATTTTTGAGGTGAGAAGTTTTCACGGATTGACTAGTTTCTACCAAAAATTTATCAGGAATTTCAGTGGAATTAGTGCATTGATGATGGATATAGTGCATAAAAGACACAAGTCTTTTCACTGGATAGAAGAAGCTGAGAAGAGTTTTAATATATTAAAGAGGAATATTACGAAACAACCAATTCTGGTGTTGCCGGATTTCCAAAAGACATTTCAAGGGAAATGCGATGCAAGTGGATTTGCAATAGGGGCAGTTTTGATTCAGGAAGACAAGTCGATAGCATACTTTAGCGAGAAGCTGAATGAATCGAAAGTGAAATACTCCACATATGATAAGGAGCTTTATGCTAATATACAAGCATTGAAGAAATGGAGACATTACTTGATCCCGAAGGAGTTTGTCTTATACAATGACAATCATGCACTGCAATTTGTGACTGAACAGGAGAAGTTGAATTAGAGACATGTTAAATGGGTTGAGTATATGAAGAATTTCACTTTTGTGATCAAACATATTTATGGTACTACTAACAAAGTTGTTGATGCTTTGAGCAGGACGTGTTTTCTATTGCAGGAGTTCAAAGTCAAAACGTTGGGTTTTGATGACCTCAGGAACATGTATAGAGATGACCCATATTTTAAAGAGGTGTATGAAACAACTGAGAATACAATTCTCAGAGACAGAATCCAATGGATAGAATACATGATCTAGGAAGGATTATTGTTTATAGGTAATCAACTGTGTATTCTAAAATGCTCCACGAGGGAGAATTTGCTGAAGGAGAAACACAGTGGAGGATTGGCAGGGCACTTTGGTCATGAAAAGACATTTGCAAAGTTGAATGAGTCATATTTTTGGCCGGGAATGCAGGACGACATCAAGAGATTCGTGGAAAGATGCAGAATTTGCCAGCATTCAAAGGGGAGGAAACAAAATGCAGGGATTTATCAACCATTGCCCATACCTGAAAGGCCGTGGGATGCAATTAGCATGGATTTCATATTAGGGTTTCCAAGAACACAAAGAGGCTTTGGGTCAATATTTTTGGTGGTGGATAGGTTTTCCAATATGGCACACTTCATTCCATGTCAGAAGACTAGTTACGCAACTCACATTGTGAACCTGTTTTTCAAAGAAGTCATTCGACTTAATGGCTTACTAAGGAGTATAGTTTCAGATCAAGACACTAAGTTTGTAGGACACTTCTGGAGGACCTTATGGAAGAAGTTGGTAACTAACTTTTCATTTAGTTCATCTTATCATCCTCAGATGGATAGACAGACATAAGTGGTGAATAGAAGTCTAGGAGACTTACTGAGAAGCCTGGTAACAAAAGACCACAACCAGTGGGACAACATATTACCACATGCAGAATTTGCTTATAACGACACAATTAATAGAAGCACAGGGAATATTTCATTTCGGATTGTCAATGGCATGCAGCCAAGAGTAATTTATGAATTGAGAGATTCAAAATAGATTGCAACTAGGAGCACTAGTGCAGAAGATTTCACACAGGAAATGAAGGAACTTCACATCCAGGTGAAGGAGTGGTTACAAAATTCTAGCCAAGAATATAAGCGCATAGTAAATCAACACAAGAGACAACTTCAGTTTGAGGTTAGTGATTTAATTCTCGCACATTTGAGAAAGGAAAGGTTCTCGAGGGGAACATATAATAAGCTGAAGATGAAGAAAATTGGACCGTGTAGGGTCTTGAAGAAATTTGGGGTGAATGCTTACGAGATTAAATTCCCCGATGGGATCACAATTTCTCCAATATTCAACATCTTAGATTTGTACCCATATAAAGATGAGGAAGCAGGGATAGGAAATGAGTAGCTAGTGATCCAGTGGACAAAGAAGATGCCAATTGAAAATAAGCCACAGATGGAGCGCATACTGGACAAAAGGGTGAGCAAGAAGACTAGGCTGAAGCAATACTTTGAGTATCTGATCAAATGGATGGGCCATACAGTTGAAGATGCCAGCTAGGAGAATGAAGCAGAGATCCAGAGGCATGGATAGACCATACACGAACTCATGGACAGGATCCCATGAAAATTTTCAAGTGAGGGAGTATGATACAGGGGCATCTCAAGCGAGCCAGCATGGAGACAAATGATAGCTAGAAAAGCGCCCAACACAAATTTTGAAATATCATGAACCATTAATGAAACATCAAGTGGAGGAGCACTTGTAAAATGTAAATGAACCTTGAGCGATTTTTTCTCATCCTTAGTAGATAGAAGGCATTTATGGTAGTTAATGCAAGTAGGTAGAATTGAATGTGTAGATTTGACAGTTTTAGAGCGCAAGAGGGAAACGAGATATAGACACCCTCATTGTGTATTGTATGATTATTTTGGAGAGAATAGAAGAGACACAGAGAGAGATGTGTAGCAGACTCCATGTACAAAAGTTCTGAATTAATACAAGAAAGATATGATTGAGACTCATGGTATTCATATATTCTCTATGTATGCATCTTTGAATGTTATGCTCAAGAATGTTTTACTCTTTCTATCATGCAATTTATTTTATGCTATGTATGAATGATTTCTTGTTGAATGTTTGAAATCTGAGAGGAAAGGAAAAAGGAATGATTTTCAATTGTTTCTCTATCTGAGCAAGAGTTCCTACAAGGAGTGAAGTTGAATTGTCCGCAAGGAGTGCGTCGGCAAGGTGTTCAAAGGTTTATCTCTGAAATCTAGAGAGAGATATATTTTGTTCTCATTCACACCAAAGGTGCAGTTGAGCACATGAGCTATGCAAGGAGTGCATAGGCCAAGTAAAGTCTCAGAGTTTCGAAGCTGAGTGAAACACTGAGATACTATTGTTGTAGGTGTGTGCAGGGTCGAAGGAATTAAACACTTGGAAGTGTTTGAAGGTCGTCGTAAGGAGTGCGAGCAGGGGTTTTTATGAAAAACTCAAAGTTGGGGAAAGTGCAGAAGGATTCAGACCTTCGAAGGATTCGAAGGAAGGCAGAAGCCAAGTGCCTTGAAAGTTGTAAGAAGGCATAGCGACGTCGGACCATAGGAGGACGAGTTCTCATAGGAAAAGAACGGACGGCTGGAATTCTCTTAAGAGAATTCGTGAAGTCCTGTGAGTCGTTAGATCTCATGAAGGAGAAATGGATTTACCACGAGTATCCCTAAAGGTTCTAAGCTCAGGAGGAGTAGGACCGTAGATCCAAGCCACAAGGGTCATTGGATTTACACGTGGATTTCTATATCGGGGTTTCGTAGTTTGAAGTCCCATAAAATTTGCAATGGGAATCGTGAAATAATGAAATGTGAAGTCCCAAAAACCAAAAGGATTGTGTGGGCCACAGAGGAGTCAGTGAGTGGATAGGTGGTGCACTCTCGACAAGAAGTAAATTCAGTTGACCGTTTCGGGGTTTTGTGGGGTGAAGTCCCGAAACCTTTTCCTTAGGATTCACAATATCACGAAGTCCGAAGTCCCAATGGAGTAAAGGGGCATTGAAAGGTCAACCTCATGGACGCATCGGTATTCTAGAAAATTGTGTTTCGGGAATCGCGGGAAGAAGTTTCTTGACCAACGGATTCATGAAAGTGT
>CBVK0102187102.1:0-15687 GCA_900067695.1 Picea abies | reverse complement strand
ACAAGGTTGTTGATGCATTGAGCAGGAGATGTCTAATTCTGCAGGAATTTCAGGTGAAAACCTTGGGGTTTGAACACCTTAAGGAAATGTATCACGACGATCCATATTTCAATGAGGCATATGAAGCATGTGTGAATCCTGGGCTCAGAGATAGAAGCCAGTGGGACAAATATCTGATTTAGGATGGGTTGCTATTTAAAGGGTGTCAGTTGTGCATACCAAAGTGTTCGATGAGGAAAATTTGCTGAAGGAAAAACATAGTGGAGGTCTAGACAAACATTTCGACCATGAAAAAAAGTTTGCACAATTGAATAGTTCATATTATTGGCCATGTATGAGAGAAGAGGTGAAAAGGTTTGTGAACATATGTAAGATTTTCTAGTATGCAAAGGGAAAGAGACAAAATACTGGGTTGTATCAACCATTGGCTATTCCAGAGAGACCTTGGGATGCGATAAGCATGGATTTTGTGTTGGGATTGCCAAGAACATAAAGAGGAAGTGATTCTATATTTGTGGTAGTCAAAATATTTTCAAAGATGGCACACTTTATCCCATGCCAGAAAACTAGTGATGCAACACACTTTGCTAACTTGTTTTTCAAAGAAGTTGTGAGACTTCGTGGATTGCCCAGGAGTATTGTTTCAGATAGGGATACCAAATTGGTTGGTCATTTTTGGAGAATATTGTGGAAGAATCTGGGAATAGAACTATCCTTTAGTTCTTCCTATCACCCTCAAACGGATGGACAAAATGAGGTGGTGAATCGGAGTTTAGGATATTTGCTGAGAAGTTTGGTCACTGAACATCATAGTCAGTGGGATCAGATTCTAGCACAAGCAAAGTTTGCATATAATGACTCAGTGAATGAAAGTACCAGAAAGAGTCCATTTCAGATAGTGTATGGAATGAATCCCAGGGGAGTGTCAAAGTTAAGAGATCTAGAGTAGAGTGAATTCAGAAGCGCTAGAGCCGAAGACTTCACTGCAGAAATGCAGGAGCTTCATATTCATATCAAAGAGCAGTTGCAGAGGAGCAACAATGAATATAAACGTAGAGATGATCAACATAGGAGGAAACTTCAATTTGAAGTTTGAGATCAAGTTCTAGAACATCTTAGGTAGGATAGGTTCCCAAGAGGAACATATAATAAACTAAAGTTGAAGAAGATAAGACCGTGCAAAATCCTAAGAAAATTTGGTGAGAATGCTTATGAGATAGAGCTTCCAAAATATGTGGTTATATTTCCCATATTCAACATTGCAGACCTGTATCCTTACAGGGAATATGGAACCAGAGGAACCAAAAATTAGAAAGAGATCCAGTGGAAAAAGCAAATGCCTATAGCAAAGAAGCCGTAGATGGAGCAGATCATAGATTGGCGAATTGGTAACAAGACTAGGAGGAAAACATATTTTGAATATTTGGTAAAATGGAAGGGATGCCCAATAGAAGATGTTAGTTGGTTAAGCGAAGCATATATCTAGAAGCATGGACAGTCAATGTAGGAGCTCATGGACATGAGTCCATGAATTTTTCAGCCAGAGGAGTATGATACAAGAGCATTGCCAACAAAGTGCGAGTGGAGGACAACTAAGCACCCAACGCGCATTTTGGAGAATTTTAAATTTTGAAGAAGGCGTATCACACAAATCTTTTGAAAGCATTGTAATTAAAGAACCTCTTTAATTCTATGGATATGGATGATTTCATGAGGACATCGGAGAATGCATTTTCTTTTAATGAAGCCGAGTGCAATACAAATTCGATGTGTTCGATCTTATCTGTCTGTCACAAATATTTATTATAATAAATTCTAAGCAGTTGATAGATTTTATTCCGATAGGATAGCTCTAGAGTAGTTGGAGGGAAGAGCTCGAAGAGCCCCTCTTGTATAAAGTTTTGCATTGTTTCCCAGTAGAGGTTTTTGAAAGGCTGTTGAAGCTATTGTATATATTGTTGAATCTATTGTATAGAAGTTGCTGAAGGTTATCAGAGTTTATAAACACATGTATATTTCAGTTGAATGGATATAATAGAGGAGCATTGTCCCAAATGTCTAGTGTTGTTGTGTCTATCTGAATGAATGGTAGACTCTCTATTTATTTTTAATTCTCTGTTGTTTCTTGTTCTTGTGTTTATCAATGCATTTACATGGTTGAATGTATGAATATGTAAAGATCTAGATAAGTTTCAATTGCTTCTCTTATATGAGCAAGTGAAAGCATGCATAGGTTCTGCAAGGTGTGCATTGACAGAGTCTGTTTCGACTCATGAGCTCAGAAGAGATAACGTGAAACTTGTATGTTGAAGGAGTACATAATGTCCACAATATGTGCGTGACAAATTCTGTTTTGACTCATAAAGTTCTAGAGTGATAGCTAGAAGGAAGATCGTTCGCAAAGAGTGCGCGACAGAGTCTTCTGACTCAAAAGCGCAAAAGGAGTAAGGGAAGTTGTCCACAGAAAGGCTAAGTTATAGAGGAGGACCTGTTGCAAGGCATGCACAGGATGAAATTCGACTAAGTGTCGAAAAAATAATTTAGGGAGGCAAAGGTTCAAGAGGAACAAAGTCTAGGAGGAAGAGCAGTGAGAAATATTCAAAGGGAGGAGTCCTTTAAGGTTTCCCAAGATTAACGGTCAAGAGCCATCCAGGAGGAATTCGGATCATTCCAGACCGTCAGATCTGGGAAAAGTTGCATGAAGAATCGACTGTGAGGTGTTTCGACATTTCAAAGTTCAGAGCATTTCGAAGCGTTGAGAAGTGGGATCGTCAAAGTTGAGAAGTCGCGAAGCGAATCTTGACCGTTGGTTGCGAAGAGGCACGTGGCAGTGGATTAGAGATTTTGGGAGTTAGAGGTCCGTAGGAGTTAAGTGTGAAGTAAGTGAAATTTCACGAAGTCGCGAAACTTGAAATACAGCTGGACCGTCAGATCCAGGAAGACACGCGACAAAGATCCGTGAATTCAGGGAAAGGTGTTTCAGAAGGAAACAAAGGTGTAGGTCAAAATATTTCCAAATCTTGAAGTTGCGAAGGGGTTGGCCCGAGGTTACAACTGTGGACACATAAGAGAAAGAGTCTAGCATGGGGCTAGTACTCGCACATCGGTGTTGCCAAGCGCCAGAGAGCAGAGTTGCAAGTAGTCTGAACTTGCAGGTGACATCAAAAGGACCTGTGTGTGTGTGTATTGATTGTTCAGGGTCTTTTGAAGGCCCGAAGATATAATTCAGCTAAGGATATTGATGGTCCAATATCGAGAGGTCGTAGAATCCCTAGGAGGGAAGGGGGGTTGTGCATCAATATTCGCTAGGGGAAAGCATCATAAACAAGAGTCAACAATGCTCTATTGATTGCCATGTGTCAATGCTCTGTTGATTGCCATGTGTCCCACACACTGTTATAAGGTGAGATCTCCCACTAGGTAGTTCATGTGCATCAATCAAGAAATGTGAAAATGACATAAGTCACTCTTTTCAAAGAAAGGTAATTTTTTTCTTCCCACATGGAAAGGTTAACAAATGAACTATTTGCTTATATTGAAATCCATCTCTTTACATGGCATGAAAGCAAGCTGGAATGAATTGTTTGAAGAATGGTGAGTTATAACTGGTGATCTTATATCTTCATTGAAAAAGAAGATCTTGTGACCTATTGAGAAGAAAAGTTAAAAGTTTGAAGGAAAGTTGAAATATTGTGACTTTTTGAGAAGGAATGTTGAAAGATTGTAACCTCTTGAGAAGGAAAGTTAAAAGATTGTGACCTCTTGAGAAGGAAAGTTAAAATATATTTATATGACCATTTGAGAACATAAGTTAATAGATTTTGTAATTAAATAAAGTTAAATTATTTTTATATGACGGTATGAAAAGAAAAGTTAAGAGATTTTTAATTGCAAAATAGTGAAAAGGATGTTGGTTGATCCATTTTACGAAAAAGAGGCTAATTGTATTTTTGTAACCTTCTAAAAGGAAAAGAAACATGAGATTTTATTATTTTTGTAACCTTTTAAAAGGAGAAGTGAGATAAGTTTATTTTGAAAAAGTCAAAAGGATTTCCTCATGCAAAAGCAAATTATAATCATGCAAAACCAATAAAAAAAACATATCAATTTTTGGTGGTGATTGTGTCTTAGACTATTATTGTTAGGGACCTATCCTTCCTAACCCGTCATGTAGGTAGAATAATATATTTTCCATGTGACAAAGGATGACATTAGTTTATAAGGCCTATTTAATAAAGGAGAACAAGTCAATGGAAGAAGACCTAACAGAAGCTTCCACTTCTAGAAAGATCTTCCACTAGAAGGTTCTTTAGAAGATAGAATTAGTATAAATAAGAGTAGGAGGCATGATAAGTTTTGTGTGGAGAATTATTGTAATAGATCGTTTCTCCGTTGGAGGTTTACCCCTTGAAGAGGCAAGTGAACATTGTTTCCTATCAATAAAGGTATTATTATGGTGTTGTGGTTTCATATACTGTGTTGTTCCACCGTTATTTTCTTCTATTATAATAGATCTGGTACCTTACAAGTGGTATCAGAGCACTTTCCTTGGCAAAAAATTGTGGGTTATTTTTTTTCCAAGGTAGAGATGTATTCCGACGTATTAAAGCTACAAAGATATGTTTTTCAATGCATAAATCCAAGATTGGGGAAGCATACACTTAGGAACTATAAGTGGTACTTAAGTGCATATTATTGGCCACCCTTGTAACCCATGTTGGTACCCCTTCGAGTGGTAGCGCATCATACAACACATGTATAGAGATCGACCTAGATATCCTGAAGCCCTCCATAGATACACCTATCAACCACCTGATTGTTATAGTGCCCCCAAGAACAACACTCGGGAAGATACTCTCTAGTACGTGGGTAAGCGGGTAGTATGACTAAGGGTACAATATAGCCTCCTTAGTTGGTGCCCTGAGATATTCGGATGAGTACTACTGTTCCACCCCACATGTATATCAGAGAGATATAGAATAGGGAAAACCCTTGTCTGTAGAAACCCTCAACATCCTCACCCTTAGGATGGAAACAAAAAAGACAAAGACAATATCTATTGCCATGCAACCTTGCCTCTTGTATTTGGGTTGCACAATTGCTACACATTTCTTCTTATTAAGAATTTGGCCATTTTGCCACTGCAGTATTATTTAGATCGGAGTATAACTCCGTAGGAGTTAAAAAAAAAGTATAGTGGTCCTGCCAGCACCCTTATTACTGACTTATCCCATTGGATTTCTCTTCTCACCCTGATCGCAGTGGTACCTTTCATTTTCAAGATTTTTTTTCATGGACCCGACCCCCTTCTCTACACCCCTATTTTCCACCTCTCCCATTATATTCCCATTTTTGCCCTAATTGTCGTGGTACCTATCACTTATAATTCCTTCTTTTCTGTGGTCCCACCCACCTCGTTTCCCTTACAGGAACCCCTCATATCCAAATGGCCACCACTCGCAACCAAGACCAACAAGCCTGCATCACTCAGATCAAGGAGTCCCTCAACCAAGTGACTTCTAAGATTGATTCCACCAATTCCCGCATTGAAAAATTAGAGACCCACGCCCAACAAAAAATTGATGCCATTGTTGTCAACCAGTTGTTGAAATGCCCCTAGGGTCCTTCCTTCTCGGACCAACCGTTCCACTTAGATGGTGTCGATTCCTCTCATTCTATGATTTTTCAATCCAAATCCTTTCATCGCGACCCTCATCTTTCCCAAGTTGAGGTCAGTAAATTTGATGGCTTCGACCCCACGGGTTGGGTCACTCAAATGGAGAATTATTTCCCTCTGCATGTCATTACCAATGAGTTGGCCAAACTTCGTTATGTTGTTCTCTATCTGGATCCCAAACGTTGACAATGGTGTAAAAATGCACGCCAGGGGTATATTGCATGGACCCAATTTGTTACAGAGCTCTATGAATGATTTAACATTGACACCCACTATTTAGGACATTTGACCAAGTTGAAACAATCAGACACAGTGGAATTATTTATAACTTCCTTTGAGCATTTGGACTTTTGAACATAGACATGACATATGTGTTCTTTTGAGAATGCTTTATCAGTGGACTAAAGGATGAAATCCAATCCCAGGTCCTCATTGATCACCCTCATATTTGGTTGGAAGCTACTACACATGCTAAAGAAGCCCAACAAGTTTTTTGTTCCTAGAACAAAAAACCCTCTTTTGTTCCTCTCCCTCGCCCCACAAATTCTGCCCCCCCATGACTCCCTTCAAGTTCTAGAAATTAACTTGGGACGAAATGGCTGAGTGCCAACTCAAGGGTCTTTGCTATAATTGTGATAAAAAATATTTTCCTCGGCACAAGTGTAAGGAACAGATTTTTTTTATGGCCATTTCAGAGGATGTTGCTGAAGAAGAAGTTGTAGTTCCCCCTACTGAAGAGCTACCCCTTCCAGATGCTACTATGGAGCCTACTGAACCACTTGAAGTTGACACCCTTATTTCATTGCATGCTATCACTAGCTTCTCTAATCCACAAACCCTCAAGCTCATTGGATATATTAAGCATAGGAAATTCATCATCCTTGTTGACAATGGAAGCACCCATAATTTTATTCACCGATGCATTTTCGAGGAAACCAATTGCTATATTCATGTCATCAACAATTTTCAAATAATGATAGATAATGGTAGGTCCATGAAATGTGGCGGGCATTGTGAAAATGTACATCTTCAAATTGGATAGTACCACTTGAAATCTCATATGTTTTCCATCGACACGAGCGATTGTGACATTGTGCTAGGTGTTGAATTGTTACATAGTCTGGGCCCCATTCTCATGGATTTTAAGGAATTAACCATGCAATTCCACTAGGAGGGACAAAAATATCAATTCCAAGGACTCACAACAGGTTCTCCCGAGATCATCAGTTCCCATCGAATGGAAAATATTCTCAAGAAAGGTCATTCAGGTATTATTTCCCAACTCCATTCCATTCAAGCAGTCGAGACACCCTCCGTGCATCCTGACCTCCAATCTATCATATCCAAACACCAAGCTATTTTTTCCACTCCTCAGGGCCTTCCCCCTTCCCATGGTGTTCATGATCATTCCATTCCCCTTGTTACCGACAAGCTTCCTCCCAATGTTCTCCCTTATCGTCATCCCTTTTCCAAAAATAATGAAATTGAGAAAATAGTGCAAGATTTGCTCCAAGTGGGTGTTATCCACCCTACTACCATCCCTTGTTCTTATCCTATGGTCATGGTACTCAAGAAAGAAGGTACTTGGCGCATGTGTCCTAACTTTCATGCCCTCAATAAACTCACCATCAAACATAAGTTTCCCATTCCTGTTATTAATGATCTCTTGGATGAATTGACTAGTGGTGCTTAGTACTTTACTAAACTTGATCTCTGTTTTGGCTACCACAAGATACATATGAAATAAGAAGACATTCCCAAGACTACCTTTAGAACTCATGAGGGTCACTATGAGAAGAAGACATTCCCAAGACTACCTTTAGAACTCATGAGGGTCACTATGAGTTCTTGGTCATGCCCTTTGTCCTGTGTAATTCCCCTTCCAACTTCCAAAGTCTCATGAATCATGTCTTCCATCCTTTTCTCTGTCATTTTGTCTTAGTTGTCTTTGATGATATTCTCATCTACAGTAAAACTTGGATATCTCATCTCACCCATGTGGATCAAGTTCTCCATATACTCTCTAAGCACCAAATTTTCCTTAAACAATCTAAATGTGCCTTTGGAGCCTCAGAAGTGGAGTACCTTGGTCATATTGTGGGCAAGGATGGTGTATAGGTAGATCCTAAGAAAATTGAAGCTATGAAGGATTGGCCTCACCCTAAAACTCTTAAGAGATTGCATGGATTTTTGGGTTTAACATGTTATTATTGTTAAGAATTATGGAAAAATTGTAGCACCTTTCACTACTCTCCTTAAAAATAATGCCTTTACTTGGACTCCAACAACTGACCAATCCTTCTATGCCTTGAAAGACGCTATGTGCATGAATCCGATCCTAGCCCTTCTCGACTTCACCAAGAATTTTAGCTTGGAATGTGATGCTTCTAGAAAAGGAATTGGGACAGTCCTTATGCAATATGGTCAACCTTTGGCCTTCACCAACAAACAACTTTCAAAAATTATTTTGGGACAATCCATTTATGAAAAGGAGATTTTGGCTATTTTACATGCCATGGATCTCTGGAATCCTTATCTATTGGGGAAACTTTTCCAAATTAAAACTGATCACCAGAGCCTCAAGTATTTTCTGGAACAAAGGATTTCATCCCTGGAGAAACACAAATGGGTCACCAAGATATTAGGCTATGATTATGAGATCATTTACAAGAAGGGAAAATAAAATGTGGTTGCTGATGCTCTTTCCCAAAAATATGAAGAAGAAGGGTCCCTCTTTTCCCTCTCCTTCATTGTACTAGATTGGCTCCAAGCTGCTCACCAAGAATGGATGGAAGACCAAAAAATATATCAAATGATCCAAAAATTGTAAGAACATTATGCATCTTCTCCAGGGTACTCTTGGACTAATAATGGGTTTTGCTACAAAGTTCGTCTATATTTAAGAAAACAATCACAACTTAAATCCATGGTGTTGTATGAGCTTCATGATTCACCTACAACTAGGCATTCAGGGTTTACCAAAACCCATGAAAGGGTTAAACATTATTTTTTCTGGGATGGTATGAAATAGGACATCTACACTTTTGTGGCTAAATGCGATTTCTGTCAATGCAACAAGGGAGAAACAAACAAATCACTAGGCACACTGCAACCCCTTCCAATTCCCCCTTCTATTTGGTGGGATATTTCTATGGATTTCATTGTGGGCTTACCTAAATATGATACTAATTCATTCATTATGGTGGTGGTTGATCATCTTAACAAATATGCTCATTTATGTGATGGCTCAAAATCACATGAAGCATCAAGCTAATCAAAGTTGTTCTGAATGTTAATTTGTTGAAGGGGACCAAGTTTTTCTTCGTTTGCAACCTTATAAGAAGACTTCACTCAAAGCTGACCATTTTAAGAAGATTTCTCTCAAATTTTGTGGTCCTTATACAATTCTCAAGTGCGTAGGTCTATTCACCTACCAGTTAGCTATGTCCAATGATTCTAATCTCCATCATGTTTTTCATGTCTCATGCTTAAAGAAGGTGATTGGAAGTAATTTCCAAACTCAAATTGGTTTCCCTAAGTTGGATGAAGAAGGTTACATTTGGTTACATCCCCAAGAATTGTTCGACCAACGAGAGCATTATCAACATCAATGCAACATCAAGGAAGTGTTAGTGCAGTGGAAGGATACAACTCTAGAAGATTCCACCTAGGATCCCGTCACCATTCTGCAACACTTTCCGCATCTCAAGCCTTAAGGACAAGGATGTTTTTCAAGGGGGAGGGAATGTTAGGGACCTAACTTGCCTAACCCCTCACATATGTAGAATATTATATTTTCAATGTAATAAAGGATGACATTAGTTTATAAGGCCTGTTTAATAAATGGGAACAAGTCAATGTAATAAGACCTAATAGAAGCTTCTACTTCTAGAAAGATCTACTAGAAGATTATTTAGAAGATAAAATTAGTATAAATAAGAGTAGGAGGCATGAGAAGTTTTGTCTTGAGAATTATTGTAATAGAGCTCTACTTTGTTGGAGGTTTCCCCCTCGAAGATACAAGTGAACAATGTTTTCTTGAATAGAGGTATCATTTTTGGTGTTTCTCTTATCAATATGTTGTTATTCCATTGATATTTGCTAAATATTCCCATTTTTTCATATTATAATACATCTGGTACCTTACAGATACCCTCAACACATAAAACATGAATAAAGCATTGGAAGTCCAGAAAGTTGTAATGAACATAGAATTTGAAAGAAGGGAATAGGCACAATGGGGCACCCATGCTCAATAATTAAAATCTATAAAGATAAAAATACATGAAGAGATAGGATAGATAAAAAAAGAACATGCTAGAAAAGCTTCCAAGTTGCAAACAAAATTGACCGAATCTAAAATATTCATGGAGCAACAAAATGCTAGATCCTAGACTTGTAACAAGAGAAGAAAAACGTTGAAAATAATTTGGAAGAGAGTAAGGCATATAATCTTGCTGTAGAAAGTATTAATTCCAAGGCATTATAGATTAATGAAAAAATCAAATATGAACAGAAGGAATTTTTATGTCTTCTCAATGATATGCAGACTGATTGAAATGACCAGCTAAGGCTACAAGATAAAATGATTGAAATTAAAGAAAAATACCATGAGGCAAGTGATGCCTTTGATAAAATTATTAATTGGAAAGAAATGTACAAAGACCCCCAACTACACTGCCAATGTATGATAAAAAAGAAAAACTCAAGTATCGGGTCTTCTTTGATACTTGGAATCCTTTATTGAAAGACATTCAATCCATTCAAGGAACAAGAACTGATGCCCACAAGAAGTTATGGAATAATTCATAATCCAGTTGATGCCCCCCATTGATGAAGCACCACCTATCGCAATAACAATAGCTAAGGTGGAGAAAAGTAGGGAACTTAGTAGAGTAAATATTGAAAATTTGACTCAGGTGAAAAAGGAATCTCTAGAACAACACATGTTTGAACTTTCCAGGTGCACCAGCATGACTCAGGATTTTATAAAATACACATCATGGGCATTAGAACAAAACGTTTCCACTAAAGTTTTTGATGGAGAATTAAATGTGGAAAAGATGCAATCAGGAAAATTAGAGAATATCATGAAGGATTATTCACTCTGGAAGTAATATCAAGACCAGACACAGAAGCATAAGAGCTCATAATGATACAATATTTCCAACTGCTCTATATGTCTCATTCCCTCTATTTTGTAATTCTATTTTGAATAGGAATGTGAAGAGTTAACTTTTAAAACTACCCATTTCTCATGACCGAGTCACAAAAATGTAAACAGTCGCTCGCAGATTATAAAAGAAGAGAATTGACCATGAAAGAGGGATTTTGATTTCAGATTGCAGCAGAACAATATGATTACTATGTGCTAATTTGAACAAGAGACATTTTGAAGATCTTGGTGCAAATGTGTATGAATGAGACTTTTCGTTTTATTCATATTTATCTCTTTGATATGTGGATGTTAGTTCAATGAAAAATTTCTAGTCTATTTTTTGTATGTCTATAGATACCATGATTTTCATTTTAAGTGCAACGACAATATAATTAGTTGGTGAATCAATTACTTGTTTCTAACTCCTTATATTGTTAAGTTCTCTTATTTCTTTTTGTTGAATTACTTTTGTGCAATTAATAAAATGTTTAACTACACTTATTCTTTTTTTTTTTAATTTGCTCCTTATGAGGATTGGTTATAATAAAATAGTAGCACATTTTAGGATAATAAATAATCATTTTAGTCTAGATTATTCCTTTAGAGTTTTAATTCATCTGAGAACATTTTTTTCTTAGATTCATATTTAGATAATTTTTCAAATTGGTAACGAGGCCAAACATTTGGTCAGAAACGTTATTCCAAATGACAGTGGGTCTAATTGGGACCTGCCATCATGTGTTTTTCCTTACCTACTTGAATGGGTGATTTTGGCTTATCAACACAACGTACCTTGAATTTATTGACGCCAAGGAACTCATTAATGGTGTTCAAATTGGGTACTTGAGAAATTATAATTGCTATCTGAATTGGTACTTGGAAGAGTGAAGATTTGATTGTAGCATCAACCAGAAGTATTATTGGCACACAGTGGGTAGACTCGAGGTTAATCATTAATAAACCAATAAAACCATTAGACACTAGCCCTTTCGACATCACCTACAAGAAAGTGAAGTATCACCCAAGGCATATAGAGGGACTACATGAACTAAGTTTTTGCAACGATGAGGGGAAGTGAGGTATTCAATATGACCATACCATGCATTGTCCATTCATCTACTATGTGTGTAGTTTCCATTACTTAACCTTTAATTATCATGAAATATACCTTGTGCATGACATTACTCCACTTAACATTCACTCATTAATAATTAAATTTAGTGCGCAAAATCATAACAACATATATCTGTGACATATTCAAAATACTAAAAATTCACCATCATTGCATAATATCCACCAATGGTAAATAGATCTATACTAACCATCCATCTCATTTTTCAAAAACACACATAAGAAACACATCAATACACAAGGTTTTAACGTGGTCCACCCAAAACTAGGATATGTCCACAATGATTAGCTTCATATTCACTCATTAGTTCATAACATCCATTATATTCATGCAAATTGTGTTCATACATAGATATTCAGTAAAAACCCAAACCTTCCCTAGTCGTTCTATGTTGTAGTGCACACATACTTCTCTATTGATATTCAAATCAACTCATACTGGAAATTCACCCAAAACAATCAATAATAAGAACCACTAGTCAACTCTTCACATTCAAGGTCTTCTCACTAAGCTCTCCAGAATACCTTCTACCCAAAACCCATTACATATTTATAGTATTCGACTAGGGATAATACCATTACAATATGGTTACAAAGTGGAAAAATTGTCCCAAAAATTCCTAACTAACTCCTGTTTCTTACACGCTATCTCTTGATAATGCACTAGCTTCTTTTCACTTGAGCTACTCCTTTTCCAAAATGTCATGCGATCCGCCTTTGCGTGATTCCTAAAACTTATCCAAAATATCCTACTCCAACATGCCCCAAAAACTAACTAGTGGCTCATCCTGAGCCACTTATGCATGTTCCTTCTCTCCCTTCACTGCGAGCTTATTCGCCAAGAAGTTCTGAAGTTTTTTCTTAGGAGTGGTGATCATACACTTCACTTGTTCTTCTTTATTTGTTAACTCTTCTACGATTTGTGATATTACTGAGCCTTGTCGCTTCTCAGTAGCCTCTCAGGAGACTTGTTTCACCACTCCTTTTGCAATTGCGAGCTCTTCTACTACCTTGTATTCATCTTCATGTAATAACTCCATCTTCTACACAAGAGCTTGTTGCTATGCTCTCATCTGGTTCATTTCAGAGTATAGATTCTTATTTTTTTCCATTGATGTCATCTGTACTTTTGGTAATAAGTTTCTCATTGTCTCAAACTTTTGTTCTTTCTCCTGCGTAGCTTGAATCTTCTTCCCAATCGCTTGTAACTCAACATCTTCTCTCAGTTGATTCCATACATTTTTTCTTTCTTCACAAAGTTTGTCACACTCTTCTTCTGAACTCTTTATATTCTCTATAGTCATGTTAATCATCTTGTCCCCTTTTTCTCTCTCCTCGGGTGGAGTACCTGGTATTATGCATACTTCCAATTCTATAATATTTGAGCATAACCCTTGAATATCTTCACCAATCTTGGACACTTGCTCTTCTATTGGAGTATCCACCTCCATTGGTACTTCTAGAAGTTCCTTGTATACTTGTTCGAATGCTTGCTACATCCTCTCTTCCTTCTACCTAGGCTCGTCCATTTCTGTGGTTACTCTGTTGTAGTCGAGATGCAAATATACGTTCTTTGTCATGACCTTAACCAACTCATTGGTGGTCTTTTCTGCATGCAGGTTGAGTTCTTGTGTAACACTGACTTTTAGTCCTTATAACATCTCTATTGGCAAATTTGAAAAATACAAGTCAGTGTGACTTAAGGCTTGCACCTACTCTTACATCTCAGTCGTTGTGAATTCTAGCACCCTCAGTGCTATCTATACCATCATGTGATCCCATGATACTTCTAATGACTGTGATACTATTGGCCTCACTTCTCCAATATTTGTTGTGCTTATTGTTTGTGCATATTCTACCTATCTAGATGGTCCAATCCTTTTTGTTTCTAAAATCTGGCACAACTCAACCATCTTCTCTTGCATCTTTTTTTTCTTCTCCTCTTATTGTTGTGACACACACTGAAATTCATCATCTGTAACTTCCTTAAATTGATCACCAATGTTTTCCAAATCATCCTCCATCACTGCTTGTATATTTGATTCTTTTTTCAATATCTTTCCTCTTATCCCCTAGGCATTGTATAGTATTCCCTTTATCATTTCCTTTCCCTTCTTCTTCTCCACTTGGTATTTCTTCAACCTCTGGTGGTTGCATCTCTGGTTGGTCAATATATTTTGATGGGATTTTCCAATATCCATCCCAGTCTTCCATTATCAGTCCCAGTTCTTCCTCTATTATCCTATACTTCGTGGTCATCCATTCTTTTCTTGGATCCTTCTTTGCTTAAATGTAGAGATGGTGGTGATCTTCCTTTAAATGTGAAACTAAATTATATGATTCAACTATATGTGGATGTATCTGCGATGTATCCTGAATACACTGCTTAATGGTCTCCTTGTAAATGGAAAAATGAATATTATTGTCTATTTGTTGATCCTTATGTGTAATATGCCAAAGATTTAATATCTTGTAGCCAAGTATGCATTATCTTTTTCTCCCAAAAATTGTACATCATTTGGCTCCCTCCATGCTACCAATGCAATTAAAATTAGTAACCACGTGTAGTGAAATCCAATGCCTTTATCTTGTGCCTCTTCATAGTCGATGAATAACTAGTTGAGAAAAAATTTCACCCAACTCATTTGCACAAACTCAACGCACTTCTCGGCTGTCACTATTACACCCACTAGTACTTGGTCCTTATAAAGCTTCCGTAACAGATTACAAGCCAATACATGTGTCACAAACCTCACTGTAGGGTCGCATATGCTCACTACATCCAAACCACGCACTCCTCTGTGCATATGAAACTTATCTCTCATGCTCTACGATAAATCCTTCTCATTATTCTTTTTTGAAAATAACAATGAGGGGTCCTCCCCTTGCGATGGTAGTCCATTAATGTGCACAATAAAATATGTTTCAAGGGAGACTGACCTATCGAGATATAAGTAACCTTTGTGCACACATCTCAACAACATATTCACGCAGGAATTGATCTATGTAATCCTTCTGAAATGTGGTATGTCGAATAAATTTAGGATGTTAGCATTCTTCAAACCTGTTTCCCATGTTTGTGCCTCTATCATGATCATGTGTGTGTCTACGTTGACGTATTTCTTCAAATACTTGTTCAACACTATCTGTAGGAATTTCTTCTCATCCATAATATCATGGTCTGTATACTTTAAATTTCGTATCAATCCTAACATATCTTCCTCCATGATTACTCTAGGTGGGATTTTTGGCTCCACAAGAGGGTACTTAGTGTCTTTTGACAACTTGATTGGCTTCGTTGTATCCTTCCTTGGTGGTACATAATCTCTTGAAAATATTGTCTCTGATGAAGATGCCCCAGGGTTTCTTCAACTAAAGGTACTATTGTTGGATGACTTGGTTGTTTCCTTGGTATGAATATTGATGTCATTGTTGTCTTGGGTAGTGCCATCTCTCTTTGTGACAATATCCCTATGACTAACACCTACAACTCTACAACACTCTCTCGGCTCTGCAACTCCTTCTCGCTCGACTCTCTATTCAAACTTTAATTGACCGTAACAATTCCTTGTAACCCCTTCTCTTTCTTTTATAAATCATCAGTAGTAGTTAAATTATATGCATGCCTAAACTTGTTGTTGAATCCACTATTATTTTGCATTCAATACCTATCTTAACCCTGCATTAAATTTGAATCTTTCGGCATATCTGGGTTGATATT
>CBVK0102187075.1:0-35944 GCA_900067695.1 Picea abies | reverse complement strand
CTCTTCCGATCTCACAATATCCAATTTAGTGTGTCAATTATAATGAGTATCACCTATATGTTCCTTGAGGTGAGTTTAGATAGATGTGCCAATTTGGTCGGTGAGTTTAAATGGATATGTCAATTTGGTCATTGTAAGATTTAAGACAAAAACAAAGGATTTGTTGATGTAGGATTTAAGACAAGAACAAGAGATTTGGTAAACATCTTGAAAAAGGATTAGATTTATGTTTGATACTTTGATACTTCTAAAAAGTTGTTTAAGATTTTTGTGAGGTTTGAAGTAATATTTTAATATTCATTTGAATTAATGTTTTGAAAATGTTATCAATGATTTTATGCATATAAGAAAATGAAATTTGGCTTCAGGGAGAAACATGATCAATTATTTTGTACATATAAAGAGCTAGGAAAAATGAGGAGATCCGTGGATTTAGGATGAAGAGGAGAGAAAAAAAATTGTGTTCAATTTAAAAAATAGAAAATCCATTGGCTTGAATTCCTCCACCTTATACAATTTATATAATTTGAAATATAACATATCCATTAGCTTTAATTCCCCACCTTTATACAAATTTATATTATTTTTATTAATGGTCAAATACTCTCCTTTATATTTATTCATGAGATAAGTAAACTCCTTTTTATTTATCATTAATTTATTTTGATCTTTTTATAATGGGAGTAATATGTACTAATAATGGATGTAATATCTTTATAATGGGAACAATATCCATTAATAATGTGTGTGATATCTGTTAATAGGAAATTTATAAACTCCCACATATAATTTAAGACATTTCTAAAGTACTAAACACAATTTGTAGTAGAACATTTCTAAACTCCCACAATTTATAATAAGACATTACTAGACTCCCACACAAAATTTAGGAATTTTCTAAACTCCTAAACACAATTTATAATAAGACATTTCTAAACTCTTACACCCAATTTATGATAAGACATTTCTAAACTTTAAGGACATTTATAAACTCCTACACACAATTTAGGACATTTCTAAACCCCTACACATAATTTAGGACATTTCTAAACTAGAATAAGACTTTTTCAAACTCCTGCACACAATTTATAATATGACATTTCTAAACTCCTACACACAATTTATAATACGATATTTTTAAACTCCTACACACAATTTATAATACGACATTTCTAAACTCTTAGACACAAATCAAAATGTTTCTAAACTCCTAGAGTAAACACAATTAAGACATTTCTAAACTCCTACACAATTTAGGACATTCATAAACTCCTACACATATAGGACATTCATAAATTCATACACAATTGGTATCTAACAAATTTATCACAGTTAACAATAATTTCCAACTTGTTATTCACCTTTTTCATATTTGCCAACTTATAATTCACCTTTTCATTTCAGATTTAGGATAGAAACTATAATATACACAATTTATATCTATAAAATTTATCACAATCAACAATAATTACAACTTTTATATCTAATAAATTTATTGCAATTAAAAATACTTACCAACTTGTAATTCACTTTTTCATAAATAATATTGGAAACTTACACAATTTATAATAATACATTTACCCAAAAAATTTATTACATTTAATAATATTTACCAACTTTTATATTTAGCAAATTTACGATACTTATCAACTTTTGTATTAAATATTTATAATAATTAAAAATACTTACCCACTTGTAATTCACCTTTTTCATAAAGAAACGGATAAAAACTAGAGTAAAAGACTTTTTAACTGTTCCTTTTGTATCTTGTAAGTCACCTTTTCATAAATAAAACTCACTGCCTGCATTTATGGTAGGCCTTTTCATAAATAAAACTATGTGGGGTAGAGACTATAGAAAAAGAAGTATCATTTTTTCAATAAATATATATTTTGTTCTTTTTTATTTATTTTATAGAAATTTTCTCGATATATTTATATATAAATGTTATTAAAAAAGAAAAATTACATTTTAAAAGGAAAAAATGAAGATTTATCCATTAACACGAGCTCTTTTCAGAAGAGGTTTTCATTCTCAAAAACAAAAAAAATTGTCACCACAAGAAAAGCTCATAACCACAAAACTCATACCTCAGAAAATTTGTTGAGACACAACAATTAAAGCTACCTGAGGAAACAAAGAAGACAAAAAAAAATTAAAAAGGCACAAGCTTTCCCCATTGGAAACTAGAAAAGACTTAAGTACATGGTGGGCCCTTCATTTCCATCTACTCAGTGGTTGTAGGTAATTTTCCCTTCTTGCTTTTGAAGCGCCAACTTAGATAGACGACATTCCTCCTTATTGCTATCTTTGTAGATATGTCAAAATGAGATTGTACTGAAATATTTTCTAAGGTCTCTTAATATTTCTTCTAGTAGTCCAGAGAAATAACATTCAAGTTTCCTTTATTGTTTAGCCAGTTTATGACGATTTCTGAATCTACGAAAACTTGTAATTTTCAGATGTGCAATTGAGAAGCCATTGTTAAGGTTTCCCATACACCCAACATTTCTTCCCTTGTATTTGTTCCTAATCCACATTTGAATGTCCAGTTGATTTCTGAATGCTCATTTATCCTTAGCACCCCTCTGACACCACATTTTCCTCCATTTGAGAGGGATGCACTATCGAAACATCTTGTTGTCAAAGAGTCCTTTGGGATTTCCTTTAGAGATCTGTTCACATTTTTTGTTTTTTTTTCCAGTATGGCTTCCAACTCATCCAATATATCTATAAACCATTGCTTGTATAGAAGGGATTCTATTTTCAATGAGGACCTTGTATCATTCCAGCCAAACAAACCATCTTATGGTGCGAGCAGAGAGGGATATGTAGAGTTTTGAATATTCCATCTATCATAGCAGTCTAAGACTATGGAACCCTCCCAGACAAAGGTAATAGAAGGAGCTCTTTTACCCCTATCCCAAATGTTTTTAGTAAAGGCCCGATCTACCATTAGGTGAAGTACAATCTCCCTCTCCTTTAGGCACATGTGACAGATGGTTGGCCCAACCCATCCTTTGCATTGTAGATTATCCCACATTAGTATTTTATTTTCCACCGTTAGCCAAGTGAAGAGTTTTTTTTCGAGGGCACAATCCCAAGACCACAGTTTCTTTCACCATCCACCAATAGAGTGTTGCCAAAGTTTTGTATCTAAATATGAATACAAATTTTTAACAGAAAGGATGCTCGAATTGTCTCCTCTTGTCCGTCTCATCTCATCTAGTCTGTCAATAATTTGTACACACGACCCCATCAAGGTCCTATGGTATAAATCCCATTCAGATGCTTGAGCTCCTATAAGACCTATCTCCTCACTATCAAGTCAAGTAGAGAATATTGTTCCCGGTCGGATGGTTCTGCTAACCTGATAAAGATAATGTAAATTTCTTTGATTTAGAGTGTCTAAAAGATATTTTGAAAGAAAGGAATCTTTTCCCATACCCAAGATTCGATCCTTGCCTAATAATATCAAAAGCATAGATCCAAAACTCCAACTTAACCAATGTAATAAAAGGTGCAAATACTTTAGAAGGTTCCTCCAAGTTTGTGAAGCCCAAGACAATTCATTTGTAGCCGATCTAAGCCAGGTAGAAACAGAGTTGTAGGGGAGATACTTATCTTTGATAACATGATGACAAATACCATCCTTCAATAAAACTCTCCACATAGTGTTTTCCAATAGCACCCCATTGAAGAGTTGTAAGTTCCTTAACCCCCAACCACCAAAGCGTTTAGGTTTTGCAATTGAGTCCCAATTTTTGAGATGATAATGTTGTTTTCCTCTAAAGTCTGACCAGAGGAAAGAGAAGATTAGTTCTATGATCTGATTGAGAAAAAAGGACGGGATATTTTCCAAGGCCATCCAATACACAAGATATCTCTCTAGGACAACTTTTATAAAAGCATATCGACTCCCCAGGGAGAGCCAACGATTGCACCACTGACTAATTATTTTTTCAAACTTTGTAATTATCCATTGCCAATGTACAACCTTGTAGTTGTTATATTTTATAAAGAAACCAAGGTAGTTGAAACCATCCACAAGATTTGCTAATTTTTAAGGGAGAAAGACTTTAAAAAAGTCAATAACCTCATGTTGTATCCCAAAAGAATAGATGATATATTTTTGAAAGTTTACTTCTAGACCCGTCGCTTTACAAAAGATAGTTAGGATTCCCTCAACCACCATCCATTCTTCTAACGAGGCCTTTGACATTATGAGGACATCGTCCACAAAAAGAAGATGGAGGATCTTGATAACTCTGGAAAATTTGACCCCTGTCAACTTCTCATCGGCCTGTTCTTTCTTTAAAGATAAGTTGATTCCTTCCATCACTAAAATAAAAAGTAGTGGTGAAAGTGGGCATCCTTGTCTTAAGACTATACCACTATGAAAGAAAGATGTAGACTCCCCATTTATCAGAATTGCAAATGTAGTTGAAGTCACACAACTCAAAATACAGTCAGTGGTAGATAGGCCAAAACCCATTTTCAATAATGACAATCTTAAAAAATCCCAGTTTATGCAGGCATATGCCTTCTTAAGATTAAGCTTCAAAATCATATCTTTTAATTTTTTTTCCTTAATACTATGTAAAAAATCTTGTGAAGTTCATATAGAATCTAGGATCGGTCTTCCTTTTAGGAATCCCAGTTGCTCACCAGATAAAGACTGAGACAGAATAGGTCGAATCCTATTAGCAATTAATTTTTCAATAATTTTATAGCACATATTACATAGAGATATTGGTCTAAAGTCACCAAAAGAGGTAGGCTTATTTAATTTCAAAATTAGAGCAAGAAAGGTCGAATTTATAGATTTAATCACCTCGCTTCTTTTTCTGGAATCCTCAACTGCTTCCAACAGGTCCTCCCCAACTAGGTCGAAAAACTGGATGAAGAATTCAATCGTTGACCCGTGTAGACTAAGGATTTTGTCCATTGAAAATACTTTTAATACCTCATGTAATTCCTCTCTAGTAAATGGTTTTTCCATAGCAATAAAATCCTCCTCTTCAACAAGGCGAGGAAAGAGTTTGATGGTGGAAAACCGATCTGTAATGACACTTTTCCCTTGGTCCTCAAAGAAACTTTTGAAGTGTCTGGCAGCTTCACATTTTAGAGACTCTTGTCCTGTGTGAACTTGTCCATTTTCATCCTGAATCTCCCAAATGTGTTTTTTGTTTCTTCTATGACTAGAAAACTGGTGAAAACATTTAGTGTTCTTATTTCCACTTTTGATCCAGATTTCCCTACTTCTCTGTCTCCAAAGTTATTCTTCAGCCTGAAGATGAATGTTTCATTTTTCCTCTAGATTCTTTAAAAGGAGGTCCAAATATGTGTTCATTGATCCCCTTGATCTCTGTTGATGACAATCCCAAATATCCTCTTCAATATTTTTGAAAATAGGGTGTTTTTGGTTTCTATTTCCTTTGGCCCACGCCTTTACCCAATTCTTTAATTGTTTTGTATCCATCACTAATCTCCTCTATGCTCTAGATTCTTGCAAGAAAAAAGGATTAGACCAGACTTCCCTAACAATCGAATAGAAGGAATCATCTCTTAGCCATGTTGGATTTATTTTGAAAGGATGAGCAGTCAGGTTTGAAAAATTCCCTAGTTGCAATAAAATTGGATCATGATCATAAACAAAAGGATAGTTTACCTAGGACCTATGTATGCTAACTGAGGATATGAGTTCCTCCGATAAGAAAAACCGGTCAAGTCTCTTTGTTATTTATTCCCTGCCTTTATGATGCAGGAACATCGTAAGAAGCCAACCAAGCAAGCATAAGGCGGAAGACAGCTGGATAAGCGTAGCACACATTTTACACATTTTGAAATGTTTTTGAAAAATTAATGAAGCCGATATTAATGTGATAGCTGGGGAAAGTGTACTTATATTTATATCTTAGATATTGTAAACAGATCATGAGCCTTGCTCTCATCTGTAGTATGTAAAAGCATTTATATGTAATTAATGAAAGTAGGTAGATTTGGATTCATAGATTAGAAAGTTTAGAGAGTAGGAGGGAAAACGGATATAGACACCCTCACCCTTGTATTATTGTATCATTAGAACAAAAGAAGAGAGATTTCATAAGTTGTTGAGTTGTAGCAGATAGTTGTAGAGAAGAACCCATGTACAGGAGTATTTGAGTTAATATCGAAGCTTTGTCTCAGATTTCATGGTGTTATCATGTTTGTTGTTTACATATGTTGAATGGTATGCTTACAGTTGTTTTGTTCTCTCTATTATTCCTTTGTTGTTATTCTATGTTGAACGTATGATTTCATGTTGAATGTATGAAGTCTGAGAGAGAAGAATGAGTTTCAATTGTTTCTCTTCCTGAGAGAGTTCCTGCAAGGAGTGCAGTGAAACGTCTGTAAGGTGTGCATTGACAAGGGTTCTGAGTTTATCTGTAGCGCACCTTTTCAGCTACCAAAATTGTAACACCCCTTTCACTCACTACCATGTAGGTGTTACTACGCGGAATAACACATTCTCATTCATAATTAATCGCATGCATTTAAAACAAATTTAATAAATTCAACACAGAGTATTCATATGAATTACTGCCATAATCAACAATCAATTCTACTTAATATTAATTCATATACACAATGGAATTTGTGATAACATAAGTAGCACAGTCATGCTAAACATGATTAAAACATAATCAGGTACTTATCTTTGAAACAGTGGCAGTTCCACCAACCAAGTGCAAGCCTTCCACGAACCTCCCAGTCGTAGACTACACTGCTCATCATCTCAACAGTGGGTCACCCCCAAGCTGGGACTAAGCTCCACCCCAAGACAAGGAATCCTAGGCTAGGCTGAGGTTATAGGGAAACAACACACAGCCACAAGGATGGAATTCTCTCCCAGGAACCTCTCACGCTCAGTGCCCACAGAACCTCATTCCCCACATGCTTGTTCCACCCGAGGAGTATACACCTTCTCTGTCACCTAGACATTCCTTCGTCTACTAACCTCCCTTGCCTTGGGTTACAGCAACAGGCCGGACTGGAAGTCTCTGGGCTCTGTGGCAGCTACAAGGTTCCTTTCAGGAGTTTTTTCCTTCCTCTGTACACTCTCTCTCCTGGAGAGAATCGCTCACAGGCCAACAACCTGTTCTTCCAACCTCAATCACCTCTCTCACATGGAGAGAGTGTTGTACAACTGGCCAACAAGCCCCCACGCAGTCTAACACTGCATGGCCACACAACCAATAGGGAAAAACAGACATGGCTTTCCAACCTGTTCAACAATGGTGGATGGTCTCACGGATATGGCTATGGACAAGGCTCCACGCATAGGCTCGACGCTCAAATAGAGGATGTTTTAATTTTCAGAATAAACACACAGGGTCAAACACTACATGTCCACCACAATCAATAAGAATCTAGACACGAACACCCTAGGGCATCAACAACAGGTGCCATAGCATAAACAGGCTTATCAGGGACTGGACACTTTCGTTTCCTCAATCCGGAAACATGGGATAGACCCACGTTGTGGTTCTCATGGATGAGTGACGAGTTGTCCATGCAAGGGTCAACTCAAACTTAACGGTTCACAACCAAAAGGGTGTCCAGCCTTCCAGAAGCAAATACAAACATCAACCTTTTTGGTTCAGAGTGCACAAGGGTATCTCTTGTAGAGGTCGAATGGGTTCACGTTTCAACGGTCGGGTAGAATGGAGGAGGAACCCCCCAGCACGGCTCATCTCAGCCTTTCATTGCATGCACCAGGGTTGACACTTGTCCCCCATGCGACTACATGCCTCCTTCAGCATGCGTTCCTCCCACCATTCGGAAATCTCATGTCCTTCCAAAAGGACTTAGGTTAAAACATATAATGCACATATCTTTTGGAATAATATTAAAATATTATTCCCAAGGCTTAAACCCCTAGGATTAACACTTAGCCCCTCTTCCCACCTTCCAACCCCTAATCCCTTGCCCACTCTGTGGAAGCTTAGTCCCCCATCACTCATTCATCATGTCAGCCTACACGCGACAATGTTTATTTTTTTATGAATGCTCTGCATGATTACATATATAAAAGCAGGCTCTTGGCCTTCATCACTTAGGCTCCCTGTCCTAATAATCACATAATCCCCCAGCTTATATAAACTTGGCTCACCAACCTACTGAAACATACTTACAATTCATAATGCAAGCTTTACATCAGGGCTCGGCCTTGGGGACATTACAATGCCCCTCCCTTATTTTTGCATTGTCCTTAGTGCAACTTTCACACAACATCAACAAGATTTCCAAAATCTTCAAAAATATGCAGGTATTACACCCGTATAGCATCCTCATGCTCCCTTGTCATGTCCTCAGGACCATACCAGGTCCACTGGACCCTTACAAGCTCAATAGCTCGATTTCGAAGTTGTTTTATTTTCCTTTCAAATATGCGCACAGGATGCACTTGTAGGACACTTTCTAGTTCCACCTGAATCATATTCCAATCGATTACATGATTAGCATCAGGTATATATATTTCTTAAGTAATGAAATATGAGACACCTTAGGTACAGTCACGGATGCAGTAATGCAACCATATATGCAATGTATATGTATGTATATACAAACAAATTCAATAACATTAAAACTGTATACAACATACAAAACATAGAATAAATAGAGAATTGTACTTATCTTTTGATTGAGAGACCTTCCACCCCATAACAGAGCTATGACTCCATCGGGTAATGGCTTCCCAAGATAGCCCTGGTCCACGATCCTTATCCACATGGTCTAGGCCGAGGTACCAAACCTCAGCGGCACTCCAACCATTCAAACCTCGACAGTACTCCAACCAACGGTCTCTCATTCCCCACATGCCTGTCCACTCGGGAGTATACACCTTCACAAGCACAGTCCATCGGTGCTACACCTCCCTTCCTTGGGCTTGACAATAGGCCGGACCGGAAGTCTTAGAGCACCGTGGCTCCAGGAGTTCCAACTGCCCTCAAAGGTTTCCAAGCAGCATCTTCCCGAGATACTCTTTGTAGCCAACATTTTAACTTTTATCAACATCATCTCATCTGCATCAACCACATGAAGTTATCATGAGAGAACATACAAGAATTCATTTAGGAATTCCAATTAATTCGAAAGGAAATTCAACTTTTATTCCCAAAACATGACATCCTATTTCATGATTCATCTTGGTTGTTACCACATTATGAATGCAGTCATCCCTGTGATTTTTCCACAGGCACAAAACTACCTACAATTTTGCTACAAGACTTCATCTTGCATGCTGCCAACAAATTGTCGGTATTTTTTGTACATCATAATTCAATATGTACAACATCTTATGCAATAATCTTAGAATTTCTACACCTGGCAATTCAATCACAATTACCAAACAACTTGACCAATAGAATGACTCATCATTCTATGCATATGCATGTCCATAGTTAACAAAGGTAAGTTCATTATTTCAATTTTCTCAACATAAATTTTTATGTAGTCTCCATTCTTGTGACTACTTGGCTTGTAACTTTCCTATTGCAGTGTTTAATAGTTCCTGAAATGTTCTCAATTTCAGGGGTTAGCAACATTTCAGCCATCAACATAATTATTTCCATGCAATAATATATATGCATGTACTTACCAAACATATTCATCCATTGCACTTAGTATTCAATTATATCACTTATTATGCATGAGTGTGATTCTCAACGCATTCTTATTCAGTGCACCTTGCATTGAATTACATAATGCTCTCTATCTCAGTCATGTATCTCACCATCCGTGGGTTGGAATTCTGGCCAATGTGTTGCCACATTCTCCATACACTTCCTATTATCTTTCCAATTAATTGGATGCCTTCCTTTCCAACCCAAACACTACACCAAGAATATAATTCTGCGATATTCCTTAGTGTTAGCAAAAAGGTTGCAGCCCAAGTTTATTCAAAAGTAGGAAGCTTCTGGTACCTGGTGTGGCTCAGAATCTTTCCATATATGTACCTTGCTATATCCAACCATGTCCTGGTCTCATAAATGACTAGCTTTCTTGCATTCATTCTTGTAACAAGTTCTTATCTTTTAATTCTTTGGTTATTACCCCATAACCAAATTAACATGACATTTTGCTATGTCGATGTGTGCATTCAGAAGCTAAAAATCTTTGAATTAACATAGGCCTACAGCCTTTACCACATCTGGTGGTATGCATTCAAATAATATAATCATGTGATTTAGTGACATAGCTCTGGCTGAGGAAATTCTTACCATAATTTCCTTTCAACAATTATGCAAAAGAGTGATAGAACTCATACCTGCATGACTGCCATTAAAATTATACTGCCTGAATATCTTATAGCAATAGAAGCTTTCATGCTTCTTTTATCAGAATTATAACTAGCTCTTCAGCTCTGTGTTGCTTCCTTCATGAGGTAGCAAAATTACCAACAACACCTGCGACATGCAAGCATTCTTTCCTTGGGCTGGCCAAACAAGCCATAACATACCTGCTACCACAAATTGCAGCAACTTCTTTCTCCCTATAACCCTTTTTCTTGCGAATCCCAGAAGCATTCAATTCTTCTAGGATTCCTACAAGTTTCCCCTACATGGCCATTGGCTATGACCATGCACCTATCCAAAAAGGTGTTTTAGGATTTCGCATATCGGGTGTTTCGATATAAGTCACCCTCGACTCTCTCTATCCCTAAAATCTGAAACAAGAGTCTAGCGCATCCTAGCTCTTCCTTTAACTTCCACCGGTGTGACCTCTAGCGAAATTCAAGGATTATCTCTCCTCCTTTCTCCCGAGGTCCAAACTCCCAAACCCCTGTTTCCTCAGATCAAAGGTCCACAACTTTCCTGGTTCGACGGTCCCGGTCAATTCCTTGCGAATCGACAATTCGCATTTCGGGGATTCGAAAAATAGTTTCCCCTACTTTTCTTTCGGTCTCTAGTTTTCCAAAATCTACATGAGTCAGATCCAACAAATCAAAGCTCCTCGTAATCCAACGGTGTGGATCCTTTTTCTCGTGAATCGGGACTTCATGGTTCACGAAATTAGAAAGTAGTTCTCTTCCCTCTTTCAACTTCCATCTTCATGAAATTCAAGTGTGTCAGATCAATGGCTGACACTCACCATGATTCAATGGTCTAGATCTTTCCTCGCGAATTGTAAGTTTGTGTTTCAGGATTTTTGAGAACAACTTCCTCTGTTCTCCCAACTTTCGATTCTCCGAATTCCTGATGAAAGGAATCAATGGTTCGATCTTCCCTGAGATCGACGGTTCAATACCTCCTATGAGACTTCGAGTAATGAATAACTCTTAGCGTTATCTTCTTCACATTTCATTGGATCCAACGACTCACGAGTTTTTGGCACTTATTCCTAGAAGCACTCCACCATCTGATTCTATCCTCGTTAATCTCTTTTCGCGATTCGGGACTTGGAGTGACCAATAATTTGGCCTACGCTCGAAGTTCACGATCCCTGAATTTACGAAATGATCCAATTATTCAAACCAACCACGATCAATGACCCACTTTATTCTGGATCCTAGAGTGGCGAGTTTCTCCATCCACTAACCACCTTCCAACTTCTGGCTATCTTACGATCCCCCACGATTTTGCAAGTTCTCCACGGAGAATTCTGACTGTTCGTTCAAATTCTAAATGACTTCTTTCCAAATATATTAGCATCAATTCTTCTAGAATTGACTTCCTCCCTAACTTGAAGGATTTCGAATAATTCGAAGGCTTCGATGGTGTTTTCCCTTCCAAGCTTCTGTTAGAGAAATTTTAACTTCACCTTGCCGCGCACTTGCGCTCGGTGTGTGAACTTGCTCTGTTTCTTTCAGAGATTTTAACTTAATCAGTCTCAAAGGGACTTGACCCTTCAGTGTTTTCCAAAAGACTTTCTGGTGTCCTCCTGGCACCCTCTATGCTCATCTCTTGGAGTCTTTCGAACTTAAAACAAGTTCCCTCTATAAGCACTCCTTGCGCTGGATATGCACACTCTTCATACCAAAAGTTCCACGTTATCTCTTTTGAGCTTTGTTTTCTAAATTGGAAGAATTATGTGTCTCTTCCATTTCTTTGCACTTTGTAGCAATTCAAATTAGTTATGGAACTCGTCAACCTTCTACAATACAAATGCGTAGATGATTGGAATTTGTCAGGCCTTTGTTTCTTGACAATTCCTCATCTTTCATAACAATCGATGTTAAGAAAATGTTTCAATTTCACAACTTGTCCGAGCTCTGCTTGGCTCTACAATTTTCGTGTTTTCGAAACTTTTGTTTTCATCATTTTGGGATTTTCGGCCTTTGGGTTTTTGGTACCAGGGAGTTCATCTTGCAATGACTCCCAACCTTTTATCATTTCAATTCCCGAATTCTGAAAATTTGGTTTCCTTATTCTTCGGGCCCACAACATAGTTGTCGTCCTTAAAATATGCTAGGATTCTTCTGTCTTTGGAGATTTCAGGACTTCGGGACTTTGGGTTTAGGGGTTTCAGTCCATGAGGCTTTTAGACTTGCTTTCCTTCCCAACCCCTGACTTCCGAAATTTCGATTTATTTTACCCTCCGGACCCACATAGAACAATGGTCACCCACAACCACGATGGCACGTGGCATGTTCATGAGGGTCCACGTCACTTTTAACGACGTCATCGAGTCCCACCACTCTCACTTTTCTTCTCAACCCACTGGCACGTGGTACACCTCCATGTGTCCACGTCCATTCCTAGTAAAATCCAATGTTCATCTCTTTCTCAGATCTACGACGCAGATCCTTTCGACGTTTCAGGGTTTCAAGTGTTGGAAGTTCGTGCATCCACACATCTTGAACTTCCATTTGCCAGAATCCCAAAATCACTGTCTACTAACCTACCTGATCCTACGATCAAGTTCTTCTCCCCACGATCTATGGTGTAGATTGTTTTCGAGATTTTGGGGTTTCGAGTTTTTTAGAGGTTCTCACCTCTTCTCACCTCCCATCTCCCAAAACGTTGATTTCTTCCTGGGCAATTAAAGGTCCCGATCTCTCTTAGATCGACGGTTACGATCCAATCATGAATTCGCGTTTCGTGAATTCTCACGAACTCACCCATTGACTATTTTCAAGTTATGAGTCAGCGAAAGGCTGATCTCTCTCCACGCGTTCTTTCTGATGGACGGTCCTAACTAACTCAGGATTTCACGTATCATGATTTCCACACTCCTGTGCAATTCCAAAGGGCTTTAAACCCTGTGCACACTTTCCAGATCTAACGGTCATGAGGGCTCACCGTCCCTACCGAACAGATCCTAAAGCTCCTACACTTTTGGTGTGGAGTTCTCTCTCCCTGTGGACTTATACCACACTGGCTATGGTTTCATAACGCCGCTATACCTCCCGATCTTTAAAAAATCGTCAAGTAACTCCTTGACACTTTGGAGCAAACCAGGGTCTGAAATTTGCCTTCCAGACCAAATTTCCCCTCTTATTCTCGGTCCAAAGACCACTCCACTGGCCCATCTAGGCTCAGTGTCAAAACCTTGGCTCTGATACCAAACTGTAGCACACCTTTTCAGCTACCAAAACTGTAACACCCCTTTCACTCACTACCGTGTAGGTGTTACTACGTGGAATAACACATTCTCATTCATAATTAATCGCATGCATTTAAAACAAATTTAATACATTCAACATAGAGTATTCATATGAATTACTGCCATAATCAACAATCAATTCTACTTAATATTAATTCATATACACAACAGAATTCATGATAACATAAGTAGCAAAGTCATGATAAACATGATTAAAACATAATCAGGTACTTATCTTTGAAACGGTGGCAATTCCACCAACCAAGTGTAGGCCTTTGACGAACCTACCAGCCGTAGACCGCACTGCTCATCAGCTCAACAGTGGGTCGCCCCCGAGCTGGGACTAAGCTCCACCCCAAGACAAGGAATCCTAGGCTAGGCTGAGGTTACAGGGAAACAACACACAGCCACAAGGATGGAATTCTCTCCTAGGAACCTCTCACGCTCACTGCCCATAGACCCTCATTCCCCACATGCTTGTTCCACCCCAGGAGTATACACCTTCTCTGTCACCTGGACAGTCCTTTGGCTGCTAACCTCCCTTGCCTTGGGTTACAGCAACAGGCTGGACCGGAAGTCTCTGGGCTCTGTGGCAGCTACAAGGTTCCTTCTAGTAGTTTTCTCCTTCCTCTGTACACTCTCTCTCGTGGAGAGAATCGCTCACACACCAACAACCTGTTCTTCCAACCTCAATCACCTCTCTCACCTGGAGAGAGTTTTGTACAACTGGCCAACAAGACCCCACGTAGTCTAGCACTGCATGGCCACACAACCAACAGGGAAAAGTAGACACATATTTCCAACGGGTTCAACCATGGAGGATGGTCTCATGGATATGGCTATGGTTAAGGCTCCACACATAGGCTCGACGCTCAGACAGAGGATATTTCAGATTTTCAAAATCAACACACAGGGTAAAACACTACACGTCCACCACAATCAACAGGAATCTAGACATGAACACCCCAGGGCAGCAACAACAGGTGCCACAGCATAACCATCCTTATCAAGGACTGGACACTTCTGTTTCCTCAATCTGGCAACATGGGATAGACCCACGCTGTGGTTCTCAGGGATGTGTGATGAGTTTTCCATGCAGGAGTCGACTCAAACTTAATGGTTCACAACCAAAAGGGTGTCCATCCTTCCAGAAGAAAATACAGACACCAGCCTTTTTGGTTCAGAGTGCACGAGGGTATCTCTTGTAGAGGTCAGACGGGTTCACGTTCCGACGGTCGGGTAGAATGGAGGAGGAACCCCCCAGCATGACTCGTCTCAGCCTTTCATTGCATGTGCCAGGGTTTCTACTTGTCCCCCATGCGACTACATGCCTCTTTCAGCATGCGTTCCTCCCACCATTCAGAAATCACATGTCCTTCCAAAAGAACTTAGGTTAAAACATATAATGCACATATCTTTTGGAATAATATTAAAATATTATTTCGAAGGATTAAGCCCCTAGGCTTAACACTTAGCCCCTCTTCCCACCTTCCAACCCCTAATCCCTTGCCCACTCCATGGAAGCTTAGTCCCCCATCACTCATTCATCATGTCGGCCTACACGCGACAGTGTTTATTTTTTTATTAATGCTCTGCATGATTGCATATATAAAAGTAGGCTCTTGGCCTTCAACACTTAGGCTCCCTGTCCTAATAATCACATAAGTCACCAGCTTATATAAACTTAGCTCACTAGCCTACTAAAACATACTTACAATTCATAATGCAAGCTTTACATCAAGGCTCAACCTTGGGGACATTACACTATCTCAGAAAACTCAGGAGGGATACCATTGTTCTCATTCCATCAGAAGTGCAGGTGAAGCACAGAATCCGTGCAAGGTGTGCACAGGCTAGTTGAAGCCTTAGAATTTATCAGCTAAGGTTGAAGAGTGAAGGACTATTGTTGTCGAGAGTGCACAAAGTCGAAGAATCAAATACACAGAAGTATTTGAAATATTTCCGCAAGGAGTGCGAGTAGGATCTCTCTTGGAGACTTGAGTTTGCAAGTGAAAGCTTAGGAGGGATTAGTACCTTTGAAGTGTTCAAAGGGAGACGAAAGTTGAAGGCATCTCATAATAGACAAGTTCAGGGGGAAGAACACCGATTCGTCTCGTAGAATTCATTGAGGAGTAAATCGAGCAGTCAAAATTATCCGAGGAGAACTCGTGAAGTCGCGAGGACCATAGGATCCAGAGGAGATGCAGGGTGGATAAGGGTTGGATGAACCCATTATGTTGGTTTCAAGAATCAACGTGGACCGTTGATCATGATTCAGTTTTGAGCTGTCAAGATCATTTCGGGAAATTGGGGTTTGTAAGTCCAGAGTGAAAGCCAAATCCCTTGGTCACTCAAACTTCCGAATCACGAAAAGGATTGTTAAGTGTGGAATTTCGGGATTTCGGTAATTTGAGATTTAGAATACTGGAAATCTTGATGACAAGGAGCTAGGGGCCTTTGCATTGAAAACCTTGAAGTTGCAAAACTGAGAATATCCTTGAAGTGGCATTTAATGATTTTGGGGATCAGGGTTTCAACATTCCCGTTGACAAGGATTCGAGGCACTTTACATAAGAAACCATGAAGTCACAAAATGTGAAGTATTGTTGAAGTGGCATTTCATCATTTTGGTGTTTCGAGATTTGGGAACCCAAGGAGACAGTGGTTTGGAATCGAGAGTTTTGAACTCCCGGTACCCGGAAGCCTGAAATAACGTAGGCCGTCGGATCGAACGAAGGCTTATAGCTGTTGATCCTGTGGAAGGTACCATTTCAGAGTTTAGGGTTTTTAAGTGGGAGAGGAATGGTTGTCGAAGCATTGTTTAAGTTCCGAAAGCTGGAAAGATTGAGTGGACAGGTGGCAAGAATCCATGTGAGAAACAGAGTACAGTGGGGAAGACAGGTGGCATGTACTAGTCACCAGGCAGAGTCGATCTCCGTTGACTATTTCGGGTATAGGAGGTTGGAGAACCGGGAGACTTGTATCCGGATTCCCGAATTCGCGAAGTCTGAAACTCCAAATCGACGAAAAGTCCCATTGGGGAGCCAACCTTTGTTGAATGCATCGGGGTTTGGAATTTCATTATTTTCGAAGACAAGAGGTCGGGGTTCTTTCTTCCAAAATTCCTAAAGTTGCGAAATGCGATAGAGCTATGGAGGACAACACGGCCAAATGGCCAAAGATTTCAACAATTCGACATTTCAGGTTTTGGGGGTTGTAGAGACAGGAAACTCGACAATAGGAATTGCGATATCGCAAAACCCAAAATCCTGATTCGGAAAAGGGTGCGATCATATTGTTGGTTAGGATATTTGGGGTGATTCCTTGTGTTTAATCACACAGGCATACTCACAAATACCTGTGGGAAAAAAACACCATTGTGTGTGTGTGGGATTCTCTGTGGGGAATCGAAGAGTCAATTTGACTCAAGAGGGAAGGTTTAGAATGATCCTATGTGGATATTGGCCTGAGGGTTGGGAATCTACATCATTTGGTATCAAATCTCAGAACAAGTTCTTTGATTTCTATAGTAGAGAGAACAACAGAACATTTTACAGCCATGCCGCCAAGAAGAAGAGACAGGCCAATGCCAATGCTTGATCCAACAAGAGAAAGAGAAATGCATCAGTTACGTGCCAGGCTTGATGCCATGGAAATAACACATAGGTGCACAGTTGACGCTAGAGATATCAGCGAGGCTGAAAGTGAAAATGAAATTGGAAACGAAGGAGAAGAAGTTGCAGTCGAAGATGTTGCAGATGAACACCTATTCAGGGTTGTTGCAAGGATAGGTGCTAGAGAAAAAATGGGAATTCCAGTGTATGAGGGAAACTTAGATGTTGAAGATCTTCTAGACTAGATTAGAGCTCTGGATAAATACTTCGACTATGAGGATGTCGAGGAAGACAAGAAAGTCAAACATGTCGTTACTAAACTTAAAGGGCATGCAACACTATGGTGGGATGAACTGCAGGCTGACAGATGCTACAAGGGAAATCAAAAAATCAAAAGTTGGGATAGAATGGTTGCAAAGATGAAAGCCAAATTTATACCCAAGGATTATCAAATCACTTTGTTTCAGAGGATGTAGAATTTGAGACAGAAGTTGATGTCAGTAAAAGAATACACTTAATAGTTCTACAAAATAAACATCAAAGAAGGTCATCGGGAAAACGATGATGAAAAAATTGTCAGGTACATGAATGGTCTGTGATATGACATCCAAGATGAGATGAGCATGATCATCATTCGAAATGTGGAAGATGATTATCAGATAGATATGAAAGATAAAGAGAAGCTAAGCCGAAAACAAGGTCAAAGAGGTCGAGGTAGAAGTCAAGCCAGAGGCAAAACAATTTCCCAAGACATAACTCAAAAATCTAAAGAAGAGGGGAGGAAACCTCAAACTTAACATGAGAGAGGAGGAAGCTCACAGAGATGGCAGTATGCTAATAGAAATACTTTTCCTCGAGATATAGGAAGAGGAAGAAGCAGAGGCGGTGAAGTAAAATGCTTTGTCTATGGAAAGATCAGACATAAATCTTATGAGTGTCCAGATAAGAAGGAAGATGGTGGTGAAACTCACATTGCTCAAGCTCAAGGACGAAATGTTGAGGCAGAAGACGCTGAGGGTGGAAGATCCTTAATGATGAGGAAAGTTCTCTTGAAGCCAAAGAAAGAGGCAAAGAACCCAGCCCAAAGAAACAGTCTATTTCGAACTACTTGCAAAACCAAGGATAGGGTATGCAAGGTCATAGTGGACAACAGTATCACAGACAATCTCATATCTACAAATATGGTAGAAAAGATGGAGCTAGAAACTGTTGTACATCCAAGCCCATACAGAGTTTTGTGGCTACAAAAAGGACATCAGATAAATGTCACTAAATAATGTTTAGTTGAATTTAAAATAGGAGGATATAAGGATGAAATATTATGTAATGTCATTCCCATGGATGTTTGTCATCTATTGTTGGGTAGACCATGGAAATATGATAGAAATCTGATTCATGATGGGAGAAAGAACACATACACCCCAGAGAAGAATGGGAGGATGCACATGTTGCTGCCGATTAAAAACCAAGAGGTGAAAACAGAGGTGAGCAACACTGTACTTCTCATGAGTGGGAAGGAACTTCTTAAGAAGGTTAAGAAGAAGGAAGACACACAATTTATTGTGGTCAGGAAACCCAAAATTGTTTTGACCAGTGTAAGAATAGATGATTTACCAGACGAAATCCAGGAATTGTTGGAAGAGTTTGTTGATATAGTAGTGGATGAACTACCTTGTTCATTGCCACCTATCAGGAGTATAAGCCATCATATCGATCTTATACCTAGAGCCAATTTACCAAACAAAGCAGCGTACAGGTTAACATTGAGGGAAAATGAATAATTCAAGAGACAGGTCTAGGACTTAATGGATAAAGAATTGATTCGAGAAAGCTTGAGTCCATGCGTTGTTCCGACAGTGCTCACCCCAAAGAAAGACGGAGGCTGGAGAATGTTTACAGATTCAAGGGCGATCAATAATATTACCATCAGATATAGATTTCCATTGCCAAGGATGGATGACTTGATGGATTGCTTGAGTGGAGCAAGATTGTTTTCAAAAATTGACTTGAAAAGAGGGTATCATCAAATTTGAATGAGAGAAGGTGATGAATGGAAGACAACATTCAAGACGAATGAGGGGATGTATGAATGGCTTGTTATGCCATTTGTCTTAACTAATGCACCCAGTACTTTCATGAGGTTGATAAATGAAGTCCTAAAGGATTTCATAGGGAAATTCATCATTGTATATCTTGATGATATATTAATTTTCAGCAAGATAGAAGCAAAACACTTGAGACATTTAGCTGTAGTGATGAAGAGATTACAGCAAGAGAAATTGTTGATAAATATGAAGAAATCATCATCTATGAGGACATAACTCATTTATTTGGGTTTTGTTATCTCTGAAAATGAGTTGAAGAGGGATCCAGAAAAGGTATATGCAATTAAGAATTGGCCATCACTGAAGAGTGTTTTTGAAGTACGAAGCTTCCATGGTTTGGCAAGTTTCTACAAGAAATTCATCCAAAACTTCAGTGGAATTGGTGCACCAATGATAAATATGGTGAAGAAAAGACATAAATCTTTTCACTGGATAGAAGAAGTAGAGAAGAGATTTAACCTAATGAAGAAGAAGATCATGGAGCAACCAATTCTGGTTTTGCCATATTTTAGCAAGACATTCCAGGTCAGGTGTGATGCGAGTGGATTTGAAATTGGAGTGTTCTTGAGCTAAGACAATAGGTCAATCACATACTTCAGTGAAAAACTGAATGAAGCAAAGATCAAGTACTCAACATATGACAAAGAATTCTATTTAGTCATACAAGCACTGAAGAAATGGAGACATTATTTGGTTCCTAAAGAGTTTGTTTTGTACAGTGATAATCATGCTTTAAAATTTGTGACTCAACAGGAGAAGTTGAACCAAAAACATGTTAAATGGGTTGAATTTATGCAGAATTTTACTTTTGTGATTAAGCATATTTCTGGAACTGCTGACAAAGTTGTTGATGCTTTGAGTAGGAAATGTTTGCTTATGCAGGAATTTAGAGTCAAGACTTTGGGTTTTGATAACCTCAAAGAAATGTACAGGGGTGATCTAGACTTGAAGGAGGCATATGAGGCATCTGAGAATCCAATTCTCAGAGATAGAAGTCAATCGACTGAATACATGATCCAAGATGGATTATTGTTAAGGGGAAATCAATTATGTATTCCAAAATGCTCCATGAGGGAAAACCTGCTGAAGGAAAAACACAGTGGAGGATTGGTCGGACACTTCGGTCATGATAAAACATTCTCAAAGTTGAATGGATCATATTTTTGGCCAGGGATGAGGATAGATGTTAAAACATTTATGGACGGATGTAGGATTTGGCAGCACACAAAAGGGAAAAGGCAGAACATAGGGTTATATCAACCATTACCCATACTAGAAAGTCTGTGGGACGCAGTGAGCATGGATTTTATATTGGGACTGCCAAGAACACAAAGAGGATGTGATTCGATCTTTGTGGTAGTCGAAAAATTTTCAAAGATGGCACATTTCATACAATGCCAGAAAACCAATGATGCAACTCATATTGTGAATCTGTTTTTCAAGGAAGTCGTCAGACTTCACGGTTCCAAGGAGTATCATTTCTGATCGGGATACCAAGTTCGTTGGACATTTCTGGAGAAATTTGTGGAAGAAGTTGGGGACAAGTTTGTCTTTTATCTCAGCATATCATCCTCAAATGGATGGGCAGACAAAAGTCGTGAACAGAAGCTTGGGAGATTTGTTGAGGAGCTTAGTGACTGAACACCACAGTCAATGGGATCACATTCTACCATAGACATAATTTTCTTATAATGAATCGCTTAATAGAATCACAGGGCAGAGTCCATTCCAAATTGTATATGGAATGTAGCCAAGGGGAGTTTCTGAATTGAAATATTTGGAACAAGATGAATTCAGGAGTGCTAGTGCAAAGAACTTTGCAGAAGGAATGAAGGAGCTGCACAACCAAGTTAAGGAGTGACTGCAGAGTTCAAGTCAAGAATACAAGCGGAGAGCAGATCAACACAGCTGAGAACTTCAATTTGAAGTTGGTGATTTGATTCTTGCACATCTGAGGAAGAAATGGTTCCCAAGGGGAACATATAGCAAACTGAAGATGAAAAATATTGGATCGTGCAAGGTCATAAGGAAATTTGGGGAAAATGCATATGAGATTGAATTATCCGATGGGATCGGAATCTCACCGATATTCAATGTTGTGGATTTGTACCCTTACAGAGCTGAGGAAGCAGGAGAAGAGAAGGAACAGAAAGAGATTCAATGGACAAAACAAATGCTTGTAGCTGAAAAGCCACAGATGGAAATCATAATTAACAAGAGGATTAGAAAAACAACCAAGAGAAAAGAGTATTTTCAATACTTGGTCAAGTGGAAGGGACATCCGGTTGAAGATGCTAGTTGGGAAGATGAAGCATAAATTGATAGGCATGGACAGATTGTGCAAGAGCTCATGAACATGAGTTCATGAAAATTTTCAAGCAAGGGAGTATGATGCAGTAGCATCGTAAGCAGCCAACCAAGAAAGCATAAAGCGAAAGACAGCTAGAGAAGCACAACACACATTTTACAAATTTTGAAATGTTTTTGAAAAATTAATGAAGTGGATATTAATGTGATAGTTGGGGAAAACATACTTACATTTATATCTTAGATATTGTAAATAGATCTTGAGCCTTGCTCTCATCTGTAGTATGTAAAATCATTTATATGTAATTAACGAAATGTCTGCAAGGAGTGCAGTGAAATGTTTGCAAGGTGTGTGTTGACAAGGGTTCTGAGTCTATCTCAGAAAACTCAGGAGGGATACCATTGTTCTCATTCCAACAGAAGTGCAGGTGAAGCACATAATCCATGCAAGGTGTGCACAGGCTAGTTGAAGCCTTAGAATTTATCAACAAAGGTTGAAGAGTGAAGGATTGTTATTGCCGAGAGTGCACAGAGTCGAAGAATCAAATACAAAGAAGTATTTGAAATATTTTTGCAAGGAGTGCGAGCATGATCTCTCTTGGAGACTTGAGTTTGCAAGTGAAATCTTAGGAGGGATTAGTACGTTTGAAGTGTTCAAAGGGAGATGAAAGTCGAAAGAATCTCATAAAAGACAAGTTCAGGAGGAAGAACACTGATTCATCTCGCATAAGTCATTAAGGAGTAAATTGGGTGGTTATAATTCTCCTAGGAGAACTCGCAAAGTCACGAGGACCGTAGGATCTAGAGGAGCAGTAGGGTGGATAAGGGTTGGACGAACCCATTACATTGGTTTCAAGAATCAACGTGGACTGTTGATCATGATCTGTTTTGAGCTGTCAAGATCATTTTTGCAAATTGGGGTTTGTAAGTCCGGAGTGCAAGCCAAATCCCTTGGTCACTCGAACTTCCGAATCGTGAAAAGGATTTTTAAGTGTGGAATTTTGGGATTTCAGTAATTCAGGATTCAGAATACCGAAAATCCTGATGACAAGGAGCTAGGGGCATTTGCATTGAAAACCCTGAAGTTGCGAAACCCAAAATATCCTTCAAGTGGCATTTCGACATTTCGGGGATTAGGGTTTTCGCATTCCCATTGACAAGGATTTGGGGAACTTCACATAAGAAATCACGAAGTCACGAAACATGAGGTATTGGTAAAGTGGCATTTCGACATTTCGATGTTTTGGGATTTGGGAACTCAAGGAGATAGTGGTCTAGAATCGAGAGTTTCGAACTCCCTGTACCCGAAAGCCTGAAATAACACAGACCGTCGGATCAAACGAAGTCTTATAGTCATTGATCCTATGGAAGGAAACATTTCGGACATCAAGGTTTTGATGTGGGAGAGGAATGACTATCGAAGGGTTGTTCAAGTTCTGAAAGCTAGAAAGATTGAGTGGATAGGTGGCAAGAATCCACATGGGAAATAGAGTACAGTGGGGAAGACAGGTGGCATGTACTCCTCTCCAGGCCGAGTCAATCTTTGTTGACTATTTCGGGTATCGGAGGTTGGAGACCCAGGAGGCTTGTATCCGGATTCGCAAAGTCACAAAGTTCAAAACTCCAAATTGGAAAAAAGTCTCGTTGGGGAGCCAGCCTTTGCTGAATGCATCAAGGTTTGGCATTTTGGTATCTTCAAAGATAATAGGTCTAGGTTCTTTGTTTTGGAACTCCCGAAGTCGTGAAACGTGATACAACTGTGGAGGAGGACGCGGCCAAAGATTTCGACAATTCGACATTTTGGGTTTTGGGGGTTGTAGAGATAGGAAAATCAAAAACAGGAATAGGGATATCCTAAAACCCGAAATCCCGATTCGGAAAAGGGTGCAGTCATATTGCTGGTGAGGATATTTGGGGTGATGCCTTGTGTTTAATCACGCAGGCATACTCACAAGGACTTGTGGAAAAAAAAACACCATTGTGTGTGTGTGTGGGATTCTTTGTGGGGAATCGAAGAGTCAATTTGACTCAAGAGGGCAGGTTTAGAACAACCCTGTGTGGATCTTGGCCCGAGGGTTGGGGATTTGCATCACTTTCCTATGATTTCAAGCGACACAATGTCAACTAGCTGTTTTTTCTGGAAAATTCTCTCTAAAAAGATCACCAGTGGGTCGAGGTGATTTATGTCTCCCCAAACCTTATAGATTCTGAGTGTGAATTTGAGATCCCCATCAATGATTAGATCCTTATGTGCTAGAATGCTCCTGTTATCCTCCTTACTCCAAAAATATTTTCTCTGAGTGCAAGGTCGGTAGACATTTAATAGAGAAAAATATTTGTTGTCTTCTAATCGTGTACTTGTTAAAAAAAATGCCACCACAACTTAAGTAAGGTGTAAAAACAAACTTATGTGGATCCCAGGACCAAAAAATTCCCCCTGACTTCCCAACTAGACTAACCGCACACATCATCCAATCAGGATGAAATGAAGTCATGAAAAATATCGCCTTCAACTCAACAACTAGAGTTTCTTGCAGAAAAACAATCTTCGGGAGCATTCTCAAGAGAATTCTATGAAAGGAGGCAAATTTCAGGGATCCTCCTATTCCTATGATATTTAAGGAGAGTAGGATCATGACTTTTCCCTAGCAAGGTCTTTCATGCCTCTAAGAGCCCCTAAATCAGAGTTAATTTGGATATGTTGTGCAGAGAAAGAGGTGTTGGTTCCCACTCTTTTTCGAGAAATCCTGGTTTTTAAAGAAGAAATATCAAACCTGAGTCCCCTCAACCAAGAAAATTCCCTTGTGACTTCCTCCCCATCCCTTTTTACCACCCCATGATCATTTTTTGACTCTTTACGAAAAATGGCATAATTTCCCTAATAAATAGGCAATGGAATGGGGCTCGTAGCCTCTCTGATGGAGGGGACCAGGGTGTTAAGTACCCTATATAGATATCTTTCACCCTCATCAGATTCCTTGTAACCTAGTCCAAGACTGCTATTGCCAAAAGGCTCACAGAATAAATCCCCTTCAACTCAATGTTCACAAGAGGGGCCCGCTACATTTTGGGGCTCACTGGGAAGGCATGCTTCGTCCCAAGTCTCTACAAAAGGAGTGGGGGTGTTTTTAGTTCCCACCCCATTTCCTAGGGTCACTAATCCATCCAAAGTCAGCTCTAAATCCTCCCCATAGAAATCATCAGTCAGTGACTCAGGATCTAACGAAAAGGAAGGGTCAAGTTTGTCACGTTGCATCGCCAACAAAGAGAAAAAAATAGAGGGACATTGTTTATTAATCTTACACACAAATGTATCATTAATGGCCTCTAGGATAGTTGCCACCTTCGCAGAAGAGTGAGATCCTAAGACAAAGGACTCCAATACAGGATATGAAGGATCAGTTTCCTTCCAGAGAATTGAGTCCCTTCTCAGGTGTCTGGTCCTTCGACAAAGTGTGCATCTAAAGGGTATACACAAATAGTCCAACCTTTGATGGAAATAGTGACCCCTCCACTCAATATCTAAAGTTTCTAGTAGCCCAAAATGTATGCCGATTTCTACCAGCACCTTTGGAATACGTTTGTTGGATGTCGAAAGGGAGCGTTCATAAACTTTTATAAAGTGGCCAAGTTAGTTTCCAATGGCTTCCAGTGTATTTTCATTCCAATGTTGCAGTGAAAGGTTGGGTAAGAGCACCCAGAGGTGGCAGAAATGAGAATGGTCAAAAGTTGGGTCAAAACTAACCTGCCAGTGTCTGAGCATCAGGTTGTTGCCTTCCATGACCCAAAGCTTCTCTAGAATGAGCAAGGTGTCTTCCGATGACTTAAATAAGAACCCATACCAGACCCTCAGAAAAATCAAGATCTTTGGAGAGTATCCCAACAAGGGGACCCAGGATGACTACATCCAGTGCGAAATGGGTTGCTTACACAAAGAGAAATAAGAGAGGTGTCCTACTAGAGAACTTAGTGCCAAGTTACAGGATTCCTCCAGCACAATGTGGGCACCCATAACCATCCTTTTTTTTTTTCCACGCTTATTTATGCAACACAGAACCTCCCTACTCTCTAGAAGGTCTCCCTCCCTGATAATCTTTTAAAGATGGTTTCCTAGTAAACTTTGAGCTAATACCTGTAGATCCCCTCTCTGCAAACACGCCAATTTTTTGAACTCCACATAAAGAAGAAGGAGAGCCTCTTTTCTTTGGAAGTTGCACCTTACCTGTAATCGTGAAATGATTTGGAGTGTTTATCATAGAAGGCATTAAATATTGTTTAATGTTGAACCCCATTCTGCCATTGTTACCTCTTTCATAACTTATAGATTATGTGAACCTGTGATTGAAATTATTCCAGAAGATTCTTCGAACAATGAATAATCCATCATGACCTCATTTTCATCTTCATAAATTATTACAACATCATTTTCGATTTTCCTTTTTTATCTTAAGTTTTTAGAAATTTCGAAAACACATATTATTTTTTGGTAGAGCCATTTGATCGATGGTTCATTAAAAAAAATTGTATTTAATTTTATCCTATTGAAGTTGAGGGAACAACCCACTTTTTCATCTTTGGGTTTCCAAACTTTTTTTATTTTTTAGACATATGACATGAATGTAAGGATGTATAGGGTATTGTTTAACTGTTCTACGAAATGGTTTTTTTTATCTGGATCTGGTTATTAAAATTTGTACGAAGTTACTATTCTTTGTTATTCAAAATCCATTTCTGCATTCAGAAATGAGTTCAACACATTAAAACACTCGAATTATACAAAAATAATCACTGAAATCTACTGATCTACCAATTTCTCACCAGATTTGAAACAAATGTCCCCAAAAAAATCACCATTTCATAAAACGTTTAAACTACAACTATGCATAGCCTCAAACATACATTGTCCTAGCATAGAAAAAACATTAGCTAGATACCACAAATGTTTCATTTTAGGTAGCATTCCTTCATTTTCCAGATCCATGCCCTCCAACATCCCTTCTAGTCCTTGCATTTGTTCCTTTCCAAGAGCCATATCCTTCTCTCGGTTACAGTCATGTACACATTATCATATAACGACCCCAATCATTACGATTGTAAGCGAAGCAAAAAGTGATTTTTTTTTTTTGGTTTTTAGGCAAGAAGGAAACGACGACAACAGTTGAAATGCACAACATGACGATGAACACATGCACACAGATTAGGCTACAGACCACAATGACTCAATGCACTGCACAAAGATCAACTAGGTTAAACATCGTAAATCGAAAAGATAGAAAAGACTACCCACTAAACACACAACACGACAACCCTTACAAGCTAAGGACAACATCCACCATCCAACACAATGGTCCTGACAACCAGTCACTAGAACCTTTATGGCATGCAAAAAACCAACATAAGAAGGTGTTACAACCCAAGCACCAACAACGGACTTACAACGATCAACATACCTAGAACTGGAAGCATAGAACCCAGCCAAATTATCCTTCACCTCTATCCAATAGGGTGCACCATGATCCCCTCATCAGGAATCACGCCATCCCTAGGTGATAAGCACGACAATAACCTTGGCACTACATAACCTATCTGGACCAAGGACTCTAGATTAATCTAACTCGCTAGGAGCTGAGTTACTGAAAAGAGGACTACACCCACACCCCAAGTAACAGGTTGACAAGACACAAGATGACATCATTCAAAGAAAAAAAATGCAAGCTATTACACCACTTCGCCAACAACCCAAAACGTTAATCAAGTCTAAATTAGTCAATAATTACAATCTAATTTAACATTAATTACAAATCTAATTTAGCAAGTCTAAATTACAAATTAGTCAATAATTAAAAATCTAAATTAGTCCATAATTACAATATAATTTAACATTAATTACAAATCTAATTTAGCAACTCTAAATTACAAATTAGTCAATAATTACAAATCTAATTTAGCAATTAACAATATATAACAATATTAAAAATATCAATGTATACTGCTATAATTATAACACTATTAACAATATTAATTTACAACATGTTGTCTAGCAATATTAACAGTATTAAAGTATAACAAGTTGGTTATTAAACATTAAAATTGTTGAGTAATAACAATGAAATTTAAGCAGGCTACTATCGATGATGTTGATTAATTTCTCAATTGCAGGTACATAAAATTCGGTATTGCAGTCAATTAATAATGTTGTATGCAATTACTATATGGTTGTGTATATGCTACTGCCATCTGTTAAACATGATACAACTGGCATAAAGGTGATATCCATGAATGAATTAATTACTAAAATTTCTTGGGTACTAACCATAACTAGCTAGTAAATAAACTTCATTGTCCATGTAAGGTAGTGATCCAACGCTATCAACAAATCGTGTTGTTCTGAATTACCCTCATTTCTCTGATTATTAGAATGGATATACAATGCATATCTGTCATTGTTCGAAATATTCTATCCAACTATAATTACAACTACCCAAATCACTGAGCATGGAGTACTATGAAATAACAATAATGCTCTATTAAAGAATAAATATTGTTGTGCAATTTTTAAGAGGCAACAATGAAACTGTAATCGTTGAACGTATATTAAGGAGAGTCAACCCATATTAAAGAATATATCATTGTCCATTGCTAACAACAAATTCATTGTATACATTAACCATTGTAGTCTGATCTGATCATTATAGACATAATAAGGATGGTTGTCTTCATATTAGAGATTGTTTTCTATAACATATAAGACAAGGCTGTCTAATATTAAAAAAAAATGTTGTGTAGATAATACAAAAGACTGTCTAAAAATCATCTTCAGTCAACAATAAATGATACAGTAATTTAATGGAATCCTGGGTAAAATCGTGGTTTAATGAAAACACAGGTATAAGATACAATCCAGAAATGCAGAGGAAAATAATTAAAACACATTCAAGTAAATGTGTAACTACGTTGGGGAAAGCACATTGTCAAATTTATTGATCTAACTCAGATAAAAAATTCGCGAAGGAACAAACGTCGAGTAAATTTTCCAACAAAAAGCAATAAATTGATGAGGAGAAATTTTTGTTAGAGATAGCATAATTTCGTTGGCATGTAAATGTAAAAGAAAATGCAGGGTACCATAATGGAATTCATTGGAAGTTCGTGGTGAAAAAAAACATAGGCTCAGCAACTAGTGGAGAATGCTTGATAAATCCATGGTTGATTAAAACACTGGCACAACAGTCAATGAAAATTGTTGTCCGAGTAAATGGTAAATTCTCCATCGAAGGTAATAAATCACAGAGGGAAATCACAGACCATGTGTATTAAAAACTGTAGAGTCAAATCACCATCAAAGGTGATAATTGAAGAGTTAAATGGTAGACTAGATGTATATAAAAAAAACCACACAGTAAATTTGCCAGGAAATGTATCAAACGCAGACTTAAATTGCCAGGGAATGTATTGAAAATGTAGAGATACTTCACCAGGAAATGCATTAAAAACGCAGACTTAAACTGCTAGGAAGGGTATTAAAAATGTAGAGTTACTTCACCAAGAAATGGATCAAAATGCAGAGATAAAACACAGAGGATCATAAGTGGTTCACTGCAGGAAAGTAAAAAGAATCACATAGGTAATCATTCACAACAAGGCACAAGACAATCACTCAACTAGGAACAGTCAATAGGGGTAGACAACTAGGAAACACTATCCTTCCTTCATCATCCACACACATAAAAGTAGGGAATTAGGATCTATAGGTCTATTAACACCGAAGTGACGACCGTCGATCCATCTCCTAGCCGACTGCTCAGGCATGGACTGATGATCTAGGTATGAGGACAAAGATAAAGCACAATATCTTCATAATAATCATTAAAACAGATAGAATAGTCATAGCAGTCAGGGATCGATTTCCAAGGGAATCAATTCAAGTAGCAAGCATAAAGCTATGGTGAATTTAAGTTCTCGATTAAAAAAGCTAAGTAAAACACTTTATTTACACAATTAAAAGTATAGAAATGAAACCGCAAGTTCAATATTAATCTACCATTCAAAATAAAAGCATACGTACCATAGCCCAAGGTGACACCTCCAAGTTGTTGTCCCACGCGCTTCATCCCTCTCTTGCTTGCCGACCATTGTGATTTCACTAGTACCTCCCAGCCAATGCTACAAGTACTCTTCTTCCCCCTTATCCCTCGAGCCACAAAGGGGCTACACACACTAAACAAAGGAACAACTATCTCCCATCTCACCTCGCAAGGCCGAGCTACCACTCGTCACCGAGCTGGGTATCCCAACTCCCACAAGATAAGTCAATCAAGTAAAAAATTATGCAACCTAACATTACGCATAAACGAATAGATCCATACTCCTCCTCCTCCTTCCTTTATATAGAGTTTCTAAGTGATTTTTTTCCCAATTTCCCATATAATTTAATTTTGATTAATTTATTTCTAAAAAATCTCCCGTGTACACATGTCACCCATCTCTTTAGTTGCACCAAAAATTAATTTGAATAATTATTTAATTACTCCTATTTCCCTCACCCACCTAAAAGCTTTCCTAGAATCACTCCTAGGTGTCCCCATATTCCCTTACACATTTTAATGACTTACTCCCTTACTAAATTCCTAGTTGAGTTCAATTTAGAAAGTTCTTAAAGGCAAGATTCCTTACTAAGTTAGTCATTCTTATTTTTTCCTTATGTTTCCCCCTTTTCCCTTAGTTTCCTAATTCTATTAAATTTCCCTCTTTTCCCTTATTATCTGAAACTCAAATTAGCAAGTGTGGAATATTACCCTTTTACCCGCTTTTCTTTTTAATTAACAATCAATTCCCTTTTAAAATTTTAATCCCTCAATATAATTTGATTTTAATAAATTAATTGAATTTCTTACCCCCTTCTCGTTGCATGTTTAATGATCATTATTATTAATATTTGTTTTTACCACAAGTATCACTTAGACCTATATTATATTTTCGTAGGTTGGGCGACATTTTTATTAGGGAAATTGTTTTTAAATCTTTCTTATCACATCATTTGTTCTAAGTCCATCTAGGTTTATTCACTTATTAGTTAACAACACAATGTGTCCTTCAGGATGCACTAGGTGCTCCAAGGGTCCCACTCACCACATTCTGTTTCCCTTGCGTGATGTGCCCTTCATGACACACTACATGCTCCAAGGGTGCCACTCACCTATTGACTGACTTGGTAGACATCAAAAACCCCTGGAGTCAATACTCTGCCAGGAGATATTGTGGAAGACTAAGGGCATCTAAGGAATAAGGCATCTTCCTTATTGCATGCCCCTTAGAATCATCGTGAGCGACTATCGCAGTCTTCCCTCATGACATCATGGGTCTTCTCGAACTAGGTAATCGTTAACCTACAATTAGAGCCACATCGAGAGTGCTAGTTGGCTATGGTAGGGTTGTTGTCCACACCTCTCCCTCAATGTCACTGGTAGTCGTGTGTGACCCCTTTACTCCACATGTGAGTCTGGTCGAAAAGTTTTCATCAAACTGTATCATCAAAAAATCATGTCAGAAATAAAATCCATAGTCATAACATCTAATCAGATGCACATATGTTATATATATACAACAATCAAACACCAATAGTCCACTCCCTAACTCTATCCAGAGTCCAAGGGTTTCATCGATGACTCTGCATCCTCGAGGTCCAAAATCTTGCACACTCAAGAAAACCGAGTCAATAACACCTATCTATGTCAATATATCAAAATAACATGTCATAATATCCATAATGCCTCATAATCATAATCAAACACCCAATAATATAATAATATGGATCACTTGCAAGAAAGTTTCCTCAAAGAATAAGTTCTCTCAGTGTGTGAACAGTGGGATAATACATACACCCCTTCTTGGTCTAAACTTCGTCCCAAAGTTTCACAGTATATAAGTGCCGAAATAATGTGTATCACAGTATCGTAAGTCTATATATGAAACAAAAATGGAAACTGCTGGAGCATATCATATTTGTCCTCCCAAGTCACTGAGTGCAGACTATAGTTGTCCCACTGGACCTTGACCTGATCTACTGTTCGACATTGTAGCTGTCGAATGAGATGATCCAGGATACCGATCGGCCCATCCGTGAGCGCCCCCTCATCCAATACCTGCAAAGAACTCATATCAATAACATGTGTAGGATCACTAATTTAATGTCTCAAAATAGATACGTGAAAAACATCGTGCATGCACCTCAAATAATCAGGCAAGGCTAGTTGATAGGCCACAGGCCCCTTTCTCTCCATAATATTGAAAGGTCCCACGAACCTAGGAGAGAGTTTAGCTCTGTTTCAAAACTTAATCGAACTCTTACGTAGTTTTACCTACAAGAAGACTCGATCACCAACTTCATAACTATGGTCGACACGACGTGCATCAACATAACTCTTCTGTCGATCCTGCACTCGTTTGATCCTTTGTCTTATTGTTTTCATTTGATCTTCCATTTCTTGGATCACTTCTGGTCCCAATAGGACCCTATCCTCAAGCCGATTCTAACTCAATTATGTCTGACATGGTCACCCATAAAGAAACTCGAAAGGTGCCATCTTAATGGTGCTTTGGTAACTATTGTTATATGCGAATTCTACCAATGACAAGACTTCCTCCCAACGCTTATGTTGGTCCATCACGTACATATGCAACATGTCCTCCAATACTTGTTTTGTTCATTTGGTCTATCTCCGGGTGATACCAAGTACTAAAGTTAAGTTGGGTTCCCAAGGCCTCTTGGAAACTAGTCCAAAATCGTCCAGTAAACATTGATCCTTGATCGGATATAATCCTCTTAGGCACACCATGTAGCCTCACAATCTCACTCATGAAAACTCTAACTATGTCAGGTGCCTAATACATTGTATGCATGGGAATAAAATGAGCCCTCTTCGTTAGAGTGTCGATTACCACAAAAATCGAGTCATGTCTCCTTGCCGTCAGTGGAAATACAATAATTAAATCCATCAAAATAACCTCCCATTTTGATTCTGGAATAGCATGTGGTTGTAGTAATCTTGTTGGATGTTTGTGTTTAGCCTTTATCTGCTAACATTCTAGACATATGGCCACATAGTTGACTATGTATGCCTTCACTCCTTTCCAGAAGAATAAGGGTTTAATGTCCGCCCTCATCTTCGTGACTCCCAGGTGAGCCATGTACACTGCTCTGTGAGCCTCATTTAGGAAAAAACTCCTCAACTCGTCATTCGGTGGTACATAAATCTGATTTTTAAACCTCAATAATCCATCTTTGCCAAACATAAATACTTCAAATATTGGTGACATCATTGTGTTTTGTCCGATAATATCCTTTACCTCTTTGTACCAGTCATCATCATGCTATAAAGTTAGAATCTTTTCACGTAGATTCTTTTGAAGTGGCAACACCGAAAATATGCGTGGTCTCTGACTCAATGCATCTTCCACTCAGTTCATTGTTCCTTTTATGTATGTAATCTCAAAGTCATACTTGCTAATCAATTTCGACCAACACCGTTGTCATGCATTCAAGTCACTTTGCGTAAAGATGTGTTGTAGTCCACAGTGGTCCATTTTTGGTTCAAATTTTCGTTCAACAAGGTAGTGTCTCCAAACCTTCAAGGCATATACAATTTCTAACAACTCCAAATCATGCATCGCATAGTTCTCCTAATTCCTTCTCAAATTCCTCAAGATGTAAGAGATCACCCGACCGTCTTGCATCAAGACTCCTCCTAGGCCATTCTTGGATGTGTGAGTGCATACCAAGAATTTTGCGCCCATGTCTGGGACCTTTAGTATCAGTGTTGTTGTCAACATTTCCTTGAGACTCTAAAATAATTCCACACATTTCTCGGTCCAAAAAAACTTCTTGTTCTTCTTCTGCAATTCCATGATCAGATTTTCTATTCTTGAGAATCCATCGATGAACCTTCGATAGTATCCTACTAAACCCATGAAGCTACGCACTTATGGGACATTTGCCAGTGCAGGCCCTTCGATAATATCCTCAACCTTTGATGGATCCATGACAATACCTTCGTTGGAGATGACATGCCCTAAGTAGTGAATCTTCGATTGATAAAACAAGCATTTGGACAATTTCCCATACATTTTGTGCTCTCACAGACACTATAGTACCAAGCATAAGTGCTCTTCATGCTCCTCCATCATCTGAGAGTAAATCAAAATATCATCAATGAACACTTGGACAAACTTGTCCAAGTACTCGCGGAACACCACATTCATAAAACTCATAAATACCCCTGGGGCATTTGTCAGTCCAAACGGTAAAACAATAAACTCGTAATGTCCAAACCTCATCTTAAAGGAATTCTTAGGGACATCATTCTCCTTGATCCATAACTGGTGATACCCTGATCAAAAATCGATTTTTGAAAACACTGTCGCACCCTTTATCTGATCAAGCAGATCATCAATCCTCAGAAACGGGTACTGATTCTTGATCGTTGCCTTGTTCAATTGATGGTAGTCAATGCAGAGTCTCCACGACCCATCCTTCTTTCTTATTAAAATAAAAGGTGCACCCCACAGTGACACACTTGGATGTATACGTCTCAGGTCCAACAACTCCTTCAGTTGCATTATCAACTCTTGTAATTCTAGGGTCGACATCCGATAAGGTGTTATAGTTATCGGTTTAGTCTCAGGTTTTAGGTCTATGGTAAACTCCAATTCCCTCTCCGATGACATCCCAGGTAATTCCTCTGAGAATATGTATGCAAAATCTCTCACCACTGAAAGGTGTTCTAGACCTTTCGCTACTCCTTTTTTGTTTAACTCAAGGATTGCATAAAGCTTACACCCCTTGCACCTTCTCTTCCATAGCTGCAAGGAAGAGATGAACCTCAGGGAGACTCCCTAGTTCCAACCTACAATCACACGTCTATGTCCCTCATCATCAAACAAGCTCAACCATTTCATCTTACAGTTGAGTATCAGCTCATGCGATTCCAACCAGTCCATACCGATCATGACATTGTAAGATCCTAAGATCGTTACGTACAGGTTGGCCCTGGTGACAAAATCTCCTAGGTTAAGGGTACAACCTATAACCTTTCCTCCAACCTTTTGTTTGGCTCTTGAAGCCATATCTACAAATCCAAACTCATCCTTTTCGACTGCCTTTACCTTAATCCCTTTTAGTGCTGCACCAGAAATGAAAATCTCGGTAGCACTGGGATCTATCAAAATACTAAGGGTCTAGTCAGCGACGGTACCTGGTGTCTCGAGCACAGCAGATTGGTGCTCTACCTGGTGGTTATTCAATGTTGCATGAATCCGATGGACCTTGACCAAATATCCCACGGTAGTGGGTTCGACTGATCCATATTCTCTAGTCCTCTCTACTAGGCAATCATGTTGGTAGTGTGGCTCCCCACAAGGTGAGATCGGAAGAGCGGTTCAGCAGGAATGCCGAGACCGATCTGTCCAAACAAACTTCTTGTTCTTCTTCTGCAATTCTGTGATCAGATTTTCTATTCTTGAGAATCCATCGATGAACCATCGATAGTATCCTACTAAACCCATGAAGCTACGCACTTATGGGACATTCGTCAGTGCAGGCCCTTCGATAATATCCTCAACCTTTGATGGATCCATGACAATACCTTCGTTGGAGATGACATGTCCTAAGCAGTGAATCTTCGATTGATAAAAAAAGCATTTGGACAATTTCCCATACATTTTGTGCTCTCACAGACACTATAGTACCAAGCATAAGTGCTCGTCATGCTCCTCCATCATCCGAGAGAAAATCAAAATATCATCAATGAACACTTGGACAAACTTGTCCAAGTACTCACAGAACACCACATTCATAAAACTCATAAATACCCCTGGGGCGTTTGTCAGTCCAAATGGTAAAACAATAAACTCGTAATGTCCAAACCTCATCTTAAAGGAATTCTTAGGGACATCATTCTCCTTGATCCGTAACTGGTGATACCCTGATCAAAAATCGATTTTTGAAAACACTGTTGCACCCTTTATCTGATCAAGCAGATCATCAATCCTCAGAAACGGGTACTAATTCTTGATCGTTGCCTTGTTCAATTAATGGTAGTCAATGCAGAGTCTCCATGCCCCATTCTTCTTTCTTATTAAAATAAAAGGTGCACCCCACAGTGACACACTTGGATGTATAAGTCCCAGGTCCAACAACTCCTTCAGTTGCATTATCAACTCTTGTAATTCTAGGGTCGACATCCGATAAGGTGTTATAGTTATCGGTTTAGTCCCGGGTTTTAGGTCTATGGTAAACTCCAATTCCCTCTCCGACGACATCCTAGGTAACTC
>CBVK0102187018.1:0-10051 GCA_900067695.1 Picea abies | reverse complement strand
AGTGGCAGTACCACCCTCGCTAAGAGGGAGTGTTAGAAATTTGTAGCTCGTGCAAGTACTTCCATACTAGGGGTGTCTAATTGTATGGAAGGGGTCCACATTATGTCTAGACAACTTAATGTTGATGGGGATCACTTAAGTCAACTTGAGATTAAGTCACAACCGTTGGATATGACTTAAGTTGTCTCAATACTTGATTAAGTCCCTGTCGTCAGATCTAGATCTTGAGGAGAAGATCTAAGGGCCAGGATAGAATGAGAGAAAGGCTAGGGTTATAATACACCAAGAAGGCCGCATTTCTCACTATCTCTAAGAGGAAGTCGACCAGCTGAGAAAGAGGCGAAGATTAAGTCACAACCGTTGGATATGACTTAAGTTGTCTCAATACTTGATTAAGTCCCCGTCGTCAGATCTAGATCTTGAGGAGAAGATCTAAGGACCAGGATAGAATGAGAAAAAGGCTAGGGTTATAATACACCGAGAAGGCCTCATTTCTCACTATCTCTAAGAGGAAGTCGACCCGCTGAGAGAGAGGCGCGCTTCATGAGAGATTGAGTGGCAGGTTGAGTTGAACCTGTCCAGAAGGGGCCGAGTAGGGTTAAGTGGAGACCAAGTAGGATCATCTCAAGAAGGGAGGGGCTGAGCAAGGGACCAAATACCCTTCAAAGTGCAGAATATCTGAAAGAGAGTGGAGGTACAAGCTGCCAAGGAGAAATCTACCCACCCAGAAATTGTACCAAGAAGTACGGACGGAGTAAAGCAACCAAGAAGGTACAGTACGGGCATATTACACCAGCAGAGTGAGTCCGCTACAGTCCAGCATTAGAGAGAGATATCCAGAGCAGCAACCAGAAGGTGCCATAGAGCTGTATGGTCGCCAGACAAGAGACCCGCGACTGTATGGAGGCGTACAGACCGTACAGGCTCCTAGCTAATATTACTGTGACATTTTCTCTATGTACTCAGCTCTATTTAATAAGGTTTTCCTCAGAGGGAGTGGGGTTTCCAGAAATATCTGTGTTGGTATCTTTTGTGTGGCTGCTCTAAGTATTTCACTGTTAATGATTATAGCATAAAATGTGTGTTTTCCAGCCTGCTAATCAGATCTGATAATTTCTGTATTTGTTGGTTTGTCTATGAGTTTATGTTATAAAGTTTTCAGGCCTAAGTGTCCAGGCATGTTGAAGACATGTAATTGATACCCAGATCAGTTTTTTTTTATTTTATCCTAAGTTTGATTTAGGAAAAGCATAAAAATTATTCATTTAATTTTTATTGGCTTTATAACTCAGATTTCTAAAGTTTCTGACTTTTGAAATTAATATTTCTATTTTCTAATCTGAAGGAAATTAAAAAGTTCATTATTGAACTTTCCTGAAAGATCTCAAAGGAGAGATAGAGTGAAAATAAAGATATAAAGAGCTGAAGGGGGTGAGAAAAGATACACATTGAGCAAAGAGAAAAGAGGGTTGATTTGGGCTGAGGAAGAGGGCAACTAGTTGAAAAAAGCAAGTGGGTCGAGCAGCAGAGGATAGGGGCAAGTTCTGGGCGCATAAGGAAACAAGGAGGAGGCCATAGCCAGGCCGTACCAAGCAGCCAAGGAGCAGGCCGTACAGGGGCGTACCGTACAGCCAGAAAGAGGCCAAGTGAGGGCCGTACAGCCACAGCCAGAACAAGCCGAACTGGGCCATACTGTTCAGCAGGAGAAAGGGCCGAGTTCAGGCCGTATGAACAGCCAGAGAGAGGCCATACCTGGGCCATACAGCAACAGCAAGGAAGTGCTGAGTTTTTGCTGGGCCGTACAGCTAAAGAAGAGGACAAACTTTGTTGTAAGAATTTTCTGATTTTATTGCTGCTGTAATAATTCCTCTGAAGCCATAATAAATCCCCTCTTTGCTGATTTTCCCCACACTGGGGTTTTCAGGGTAAAAATTGTGTTCAATGTGTATGTGTTTGGTTTCTTATTTCTGTCGTGTATGGTGTTAAAATTCAGCTGTGTTTTTTCTGCATAAGTTACAGATTTAGAGTTGTGTTAAATCTGGGTTATAATTTATTGGCATTAAAAATCAGATTGCTGGGTTTTTCAAAGTTGAACATTCCTCACGCCTTTGGTCAACATTAGCATGCCTCCTCAAACCTTTGGTTGACATTGATAGGCTTCCTCAAGCCTTCATCCAACATTGACAACCTTAGGCTAACATTAAAAGGCTTCCACAGGCCTTAGCTAAGTTTTTGTTAAGCTATTTGTGGTTCACAACTAAATTTATGCCTTGTTGAGCTATAAGCTTGATCTACAAGTCAACTTGAATTCTGCAATCTTCTTTTACAATATTTCCCAAGAATTCAAACGCAAGTTAGGGGTACCTTTCAAGATTGCATCCACCACATCAAATATACAAAAGCCACAAGCCCAATCTGTAGAATTTGGTTGAAGACAATGGACTGCATTTGCAATATCCATAAAAACTGCAATACAATTTGTGCTTCCCTAAGGAAGACTGTAGTAGCATGAAAAATGTGAGTTTCGTGAAATCTACCACTACAACACAAGGAAGGCCATAACTCCCATTGCAAGTCCTAAAAGACTGTAATAGCACCATAGAGGGAACAACTCCTCATTATGAGGGTATGCCTACAACCACGCTACAAGAGAGACTACAACTCTCCATCATGAGGTTTCGAGAGAAGTTTACGGCCATGGCACTGACAACATGAAGCAACATCGACACAGAAGATGAATGATTCATTACAACATATACGGAAGATGAACTCTAGCAACCTAATACAACCAACATGAAGATGAACCATTTCCTAATATTTGTTATTGTGTAGGAACTTATCTATAGATATCATTCTTATGCCTTGTATTTGCACTCTTGCCACTCTTGCTTTGGATGATATTACTCTTCAGCATGAGACATTTGAATACAAGGTCTCTCGCTCTCCCTCTTGTATCTCAGTGCACTTAACGCTAACGAGAGTTGCCTTCACATCTCTCTAGAGGATTTGACATAGAGCAGAGTGTCAAGTGTCTTGATGCTTACAAACTCACAAGTTTTTACTCGATTTTAGCCTTATATCCTTTCTTAGGCCTTGGCGCACAAAGCATCCTTGCTTTTCTTTTGTTGTAATCCTCTCGATCCCAACACACTCAACAGTCCTATATAATACCTTGCCTATACAATAATATATTGTTCTAAACTGAAATGATAATTGGACATCTTGAAGATAACTTCGCTTATATTTATACTTGTATCTTGTGAGTTGCTTTGTTGGTCACCATCATGCTTCGAGCTGCTAAATACTTACACTGACATTCATTAAACTTACCATAATCTTGGGTTTGTTCAGGATTTCTTGGTTTCCCCTGTTTCTACATCTGCGTGCATCAATCACTCATAGTGTACAATTTTTCAGCTATGAACTGATAAGATTGAGGGCTCAAATGTAATTCTATGTTTGTTGTGCACCCATGTTCTAGCCAAAGTAGTAAGGTGTGAACATTATTAAAATTGCTGTTCTTCAATCATTGCTACCGCACCCACTGCTTCTCCATGCAGAAATTTTAATAGCAAGGAACATGTGAAATGTTTCTGATGTCGTTTTGGCAATGTATTCACTGAAAGTCGACAAGATTTTCTGGGCAAGAAGCACATGGGAAGTTTACTGGAGATGTTCCATCTAAGAGACATCATGGATAATGTAAGTGTAACCATACTGCTGCATATGGCAAGCATACACAAGAGAATTGGCAGACTAATTACTTAGTATATGAATATTGCATTCACAGGCACATATTAACATCTTCATATGTCAATTGGATATGGTATCCCCTCAAAGTCAACATGATTTTACATGCAAGGAACACATAAGAACTTTTCTTGAGCCTTGCCTATCAAAATATACAAAACCCTACTAGTGCTACTGCTACTCCTCCCTGTGCAATCAAAACCATCTGTGCGAAGATAAAACAGGCAAGAGAGGACAAGCCCAGATACAACTCTGTTTGGACTAGTTAAAGGCCGCCTTTGAGAATGCAGACCTTGATGACTTCATGCGAATGAAGAAATGAGAGGACTTCTTCAAGCAATTGCCCCATTTAGGTACTCCACCAAATCATGCCAGTTCTTTGGAAAGCAAGGACAAAACCAATACAAAGGAGGATTAATAAGCTTGTAATCTTTGGTCTGAAACAGAGCCTATGGAAAAACTCTAGATTTGAACTTCCACCCTCCCAGTTTTGTAACCTTGATATGATAAAACTCTTTTTTAGCAGAAAAAAAAATTCATGCAAGTGAGTAACACAACCCACCTGTGGTGTTTGCGATTGCAAATAGTTTTTTAAAAGAGGGGTGCTCTTCCAGAGTAATCAATCTGAATTTGCCAATCGATTTCTGGGTAATAGTTCATTTTAGTATTAGTTTTGAACTTCCAGGTTCCCAGCTTTATAAATATGGGAACCCTGATAAAATATATCTGTTTAACAGAAAATAAAAATCCAGGCAAGTGGGTAACACAGCCCACCTGTGGTGATTGCAATTGCAGAAAGCTTTTTGAAAGACCAGAGAAACCAATCTGAATTTACCAATCGATTTCTGGGTAAGTTAATTTTAGTACTAGTTTTGGATTTCCAGGTTCCCAGTTTTTTAAGTATGGGAACCCTGATAGTATAAAAATCCATTTAGAAGAAAAAAGAAAATTCAGGTGAAGTGGGTAGCACAGCCCACCTGTGGTGATTGTAATTGCGGAAACATTTTTGAAAGAAGAGTTCTCTTCTAAAGTAGGCAATCCTGAATTCAACAATCGCTTTCTGAGCGGCGGTGCCTGTGAAATCCCAAGCACACCGTCTGCTATCCCGGGCTTGGGCTCGGCGGTGCCTGTGAAATCCCAAGCACACCGTCTGCTATCCCGGGCTTGGGCTTTCGAATAAAACTATCATCCCTTGAATGCTTCAAACCACCATCCAAGTCCGCATATTTTGCCATTTTTGGGGTAAAATCAGCACCAGTGGCATTAATTTTAGCCAAAGTTTTGACAGATACAGGCGCAACCAATCCATCAGATTGATTAGAAGAAGAAGAAGAGGGAAGAGAAGCGGACGCCTTCTGCAGCAGATAATCAAAGAGCCTGTGTCGATCCTCCAGTTCAAGCAGAGCCAGTGCCTCGCACTTCTCCTCCTCCGCCTGCCCCTCAATTTGGTATCTCTGCATCTCCTGTAGCACTTCAAACAACTCGCCCGGCACATTCACAGGCTTCTGCCGTCTGATCACCATCTGCAGACGCATGGACTTGGTGCTTTCCACATTCTGAATCACAGAGACAGCCGCCTCCACTTCCTCCATGCTGGGCCGAGGCGGCAAGCTCCTGTGTAGCACCATGATCTCCTCGACCACTTCATCTATGCTCGTCACTGCTCTCACCATCGTGCATTACCTTACTCTGGAAAATGGGTAATCTCCTTAATCTGGATAACGGGTATTACCACGCAGACCACAGTTCGAACCCCAAGACGATATCTGTGCCAATTGGGTATTGAATTTGTTGATGTGGGCTTATGTAGGCCGACTTTTTTTCGATTTTTTGGCTCCACCCAACAACCCGATCTACCCGCTCACGTTCAGGCTCCGGATGTGTGAACTGGAATCGCTGGTGTCGGCGTAGCGTAATAGTAAGAGATCGCATATCACATGAAACTCGTCTCCTTTTTTCTTCGCTGTGGCGATTTCAGCGTTCGTTGGTTCCATTTGAAGCCCTTCAATCTCTTTCTTGATCGCTCCCTCGAGCCGTCCCCTCGCGCTACCCAGCAACCTCCATTGCTAACATTAAATGTCATCGAGACTAGCATTAACACACCCGCGCGTATCGTGCGCATTTGACTTAATCAATTGATTAACTAAGGGCTGAGCTTTCTTAATGGATTTGATTAATTGGATGCCAGTTTTAATTTTTCTGTTACTGAAATATTGTTGGCCAACCATGTGCATGCAACGTGGCGATGTTACAGGATGCCCATTTTCCCATGTTGATGAATGGTCCACATTCAAACAACTTAATTCTAATTTATATGGTTTAGTTATTTCTTATTTTATAACTTAATTCTAATTTATATGGTTTAGTTATTTCTTTTTTATTTTATTTATAGGACTCTCAATGAATTTTGGCACTCCAATTAGGGTACTTGGACATATATTCAATTATGAATATATTGCTTTGAACACACACTTTATTTGAACTACGCTTTTATCTTCTTAATTAAAAGAAAAATAAAGATTTTTCAAAGTTAACCAGCGAAAAAATAACAAACTTACTTTGTAGAGGGCTTTGGCGACGGATATATGACTCTCATTAAAAGTACTTCTCGTTACAAAGTAAAAGTTTAGTTTTTTAAATTGAATTTACCAGTGTAGGATTTCGATTTTGATATGAATTTAGAATTATTTTAACTTTTAACTTGTTTTTATCAAAGGAGTTGTTTAATTCTGTAATAAATGGTTTTTTTAATTTTTAAAATTTAGTGATTAAAAAATTAAATTTTTTATTAAATGGAATTGTCATATAAAGTGATTTGTTATAAGATTAGTTTACACTATTAGGTTTGTTAACACAAAAAATTGATATAAAGTATTTTTTTTTTATACAAATAGATTATAGATTAAGATCAATTTAAGTTGAAATAGGTTTGATAACACAAAAACTTGATATAAAGTATGATTTTTTTATACAAATAAATTATAGATTAAGATCAATTTAAGTTGAAAAAAAAAAAAAAAAAAATATATATATATATATATATATATATATATCAACCTAGATTAATGTTAATCTAATATATATATATATACATTAATCTATCTAGGTTGGAATATATATATATATATATATATATAAACATTAATCTATCTAGGTTGGAATATATATATATAAACATTAATCTATCTAGGTTTGAATATATATATATATATATATATATATATATATATATTTCAACCTAGATAAATTAAGGTGTTGTTAAACCACAGATTGCAATGTATTAAGTGTTGTTAAACCCAGTGAGATAGTAGGCAGTTAAGGTGTGTAACAGTTATGTGTTTGTGATAGCAAAGTGAAATGAACAACTAAAACATTAACCCCACAAACATCTACTTGTCAAACCTCAGATCACATATATTTTAGAACGTAAGCAATAAACCTTTGAGCATCAACTAATGTATATGTGCAACGATGACTTTAAGGTGTGATAGTTTAACAATAGGGAGATCCCCACAAACATCTACTTGTCAAACCTCAGATCACATATATTTTAGAACGTAAGCAATAAACCTTTGAGCATCAACTTAAGCAATAAACCTTTGAGCATCAACTAATGCATATGTGCAACGATGACTTTAAGGTGTGATAGTTTAACAATAGGGAGATTAAGAGTTTTAAAACAAGTATCAACTATCAAATACACAAGATCTAAAGGGACGCATCACATGTGTATCAAGGGATAGGCAAATGAAAAAATGAGCATGTGAAGTAGATCCAAAAACACTAACCAATGAAAGTGACTTGTGTGCAGGTAACCAAGCAAGGCAGTGGTTTTAAGGTGCTTGTGAAGACTGTGTTTGTGTTGACAGTGAAACAGTGGACAGTTTAGAACATTGAGATCATAAACAACAACCTTTTAATCCAACTATCATAAGCATTTAAATCATTCCAACAGTACTTGAAAGTGTATGAATTATTCGTTTAAGACAGCAGAAATAAAATAGACAGTTGAAGCACAAACAGCAGCTTACCAAATCAAGTATGTTGTATACTTAAAACATGAGCATTAGCAGCAGATTAATTGTATGTGTAGGTGCAAGTTTTTTAGGTGTGTGGTAGCATAAGAAATTAGGAGATTTAAAGTGTGAGTATGAGTGTTAAACCATCAAACCATAGCACCACACAATTATCTTATATGCATGTAAGATGTAAGCAAACTTAAACCATTTGCAAGTGCTACTAACCTACTAACAAATGCTGTGTGTTTTCACTAACTTGTTGGGTGTACTGTGCAGCAGTGAGGCAACAAGGCCGTGGACAAAGGCTGACAGGGAGAGCTTGAGGTTTGCAACAGCACCTAGGAAGAAGGCAGGCCGAGGGGTTAAGGTCTGCAAGCCAAGAGCTATGACAAAGCAAGGGGCAATGGAGAAGAGGTCTCAATACGAGGCTCTAAACCGTGAGCAAAAGGACGTAGAGTAAAGCCTTAGGTCGTGAGTAGCTCAAAACCAATGGGCCAAGAGCTTCAAGGAGATAGGGCCGAGGGCTATTAGAGCAGGGTAAGAGATAGGACGTGGGCTTAAAATGCCTTTAAAAGTTGACAGGGCCGAGAGCAAAAGGCTAGAAAAGGCCTCCACAATAGACCTAAAACACAACCCAAAATCAAACCTCTATGCTAAGACTGTAAGTGATTACTTGTGATTCTTTAGAATTTTGTTTCTGTGCTCGAAAAACATTAAAAGAAGCTTTCCAAGATCAACATCTAAATTGGCATGAGACATAAATCTTTAAATACAATTTTGATAATGAAATATTGCAATATGAACAAAACTTATATAGTCAGATTCTAGTGATGATTACTAACAAAAATTCAAATTATATAATGTTTACGACATATGTATATGATTTTATAATTTAATTTTTGAATATTTAGAACATAGAGTTACATTAATCACATAGAGAGACATTTTTATTGACACATCACTATACATGTGTACACTTTTTTGAATTTTTGTGAAATTAATATAAAAAAAATCAAGTATTCTAAGCGTCTAACATGTTGGGGCACATGATGAGTAAGTGTCGAACACACATAGCATACATGTCATATGCTAAGGCACATGTCTGACACTTAGGCATTATGTGTCTGGCATGTTTAACATGTGGACATGTGGCACATAGAGAGAGAGGAGTATGTGTCATGTTTTAAACATCAACATAAGCTTACATTGGTGTTCCCATGTAACATATCTAGTCAACTCTAGTCAACACTAGACTATAAGACATGCTTCTTGATATAATAATAATGATTAAAGAGTTATTAGCTCTTTTATCGATGTTCTCGTTTAAGAGAATGTAAAGGAGGCATGAATCAAATAACTTAAATCAAGAAACATAATACTTTAAGATTCAGATTCTCAACAACTCTAAGAATCTCAAACTACTATACTAAGTGAATGAAATAAAATTTAAAAAAAAAAAGAAAATGATTGTTACTCAATTTGCATAACCCTCACTCCAATAATCATAAAAAAAAGTTAACCATCTTAAATTATTGTAAGAAGTTATTGTTAATTAGTTGGTTGAATATTCTTTAAAAACTAGCCACATGTTTTTCTGGAAAATATTAAGATTGTTACAAAGGTTTATCACTACAAGAAGAGGAAAGTAATGGAATCCCTAAGATCAAGGGTAACAAGAGTAGGTGGGATCATTTTCGATCTCAAGAGAGAAATAGAGGCATAATTCACTTAAGGATTCATAATCATTAGTAATAATGGCGTGGAAGCAATTACAGTATTTCTTCTTCTTTTTTTTTTAATAAGAAAAAAAACTTATATTAGTAAATATAAATATTTTTTTACAAAAATTGTCTTTTGTATCAGAAGTATCGGTTTCTTTTTTACAAGACTATAGAGATATAAGGTCTGAACATAATACATTTTACTCCAGAAATGTAGAAAACTTTTAGGTACATACTTTGAATATATAGCCTTTGTTTTTACATATCTTGTTACATTACAAAAAACTAGTTACATCACCCTTGCAGCAAAGAACTTTTAATTGATGGCTAATCTTTCAAAATTTTCTGAACATTCTTTTGTATCCACTGCAACATATATTCCATCCTCGTCCAGTAACAGAGCTTCTTTAGAGAGTTGGTCAGCTTCCTTGTTATAAACTCTATATATATATTGAGCTTTGAGTTGTTGAAATCTCCCACTCAGCACTTGAATTTTTTCCATCCAAGGCTGAAGAGAGACCACTTGTAGATTGTTTTCATTAGCAAACCAATCAATAATAA
>CBVK0102186996.1:0-11372 GCA_900067695.1 Picea abies | reverse complement strand
AGTGAAGGAATAGTGCTTGGACATTTTATCTCATCTCAAGGAATTCAAGTGGATCCATCCAAGATACAAGTCATTAAATATCTTCCTACTCCCAAAACCCAAACAGAGGTAAGAAGTTTTCTAGGACATGTTGGATACTACAAAAGATTTATCAAATTTTTTTCCAAAATAGCTTCTCCCCTGTTTGTGTTACTGATGAAAAATTCCAAATTCAAATGGACTAATTCTTGCCAGGAAGCATTTAATATACTTAAACATCAGTTATCTACAACCCCTATTCTAAGAGGACCTGATTGGACACTTCCCTTTCATATATCCTCTAATGCTTCAGATATTGCAATAGGAGTTGTCTTGGGAAAAGAAGAAAATCATATTCCTTATGCTATTTATTTCATTAGAAAGAATATGACTCCTGCTGAACTTAACTATACAGTTACCGAAAAGGAAATTTTAGCAGTTATCTATGCTATTAATAAATTTTGACATTACATCACTGGCTACTCTACTCTTGTCCATACTGATCACTCAGCTATCAAATATCTAATGAAAAAACCTATCACAAATGCTAGAGTCACCATATGGTTACTATTATTACAAGAATTTGATATTACAATTGTAGATAGACTAGGAAAAGAAAATGTAGTTGTTGATTTCCTTTCTCGGTTAACACCTGATGATGATACCCCAGTAGATGATTCCTTTCCTGATGAATATCTATTTTCAGTATCTGCTCACTCACCATGATATGGAGACATCACTAACTACTTGGTTGCAGGGAAGTTACCACCACACCTATCCCACTGGGAGAAAAGAAAAATCATTCAACAAAGTGCTCGGTATAGTTGGATAAGTGGGTGTCTTTTCCACACAGGACTTGATCAAGAAATCCGAAGGTGCATTAGAGAATATGAGGTTTATGATCTACTAAAAGCTTTTCATGATGGCCCATGTGGAGGGCATTTTGCTGATAAGAGAACAACACATAAAATTCTCAGGATGGGGTATTATTGGCCCTCACTTTTTAAAGATGCAAAGAAATATGTCCGGGCCTGTGATAGCTGTCAAAGAATGGGCCAACCTAATCATAGAGATGAAATTCCATTAAACCCCCAGATAGTACTTGAACCATTCGAAAGATGGGCCTTAGAATTTGTAGGACCCATTAACCCCCCATCTAATCAAAAAGTTTACATAGTGGTCTGCACAGATTATATGACCAAATGGGTGGAAGCTAAAGCACTCCATAGAGCGAATGAAGAAGCAGTTCTATATTTCCTATTTGAAGACATCTTCATCAGATTTGGAGTGCCAAGAGAATTAGTTACAGATGGGGGACCTCCTTTCACTTCTCATGGTTTTAAAGCCACCCTTCAAAAATATCATATTCAACATAGAATGACTACAACATACCACCCCCAAGCCAATGGACAGGTGGAAAGCACAAATAAAGTAATAGAAGCCATTCTCACAAAAATAGTGAAGGAAAATAGAAAGGACTGGTCTCACAGGCTCCCTGAAGCATTATGGACCTACAGAACTACCTGGAGAAATACTACAGGATTCTCTCCCTATGAATTAGTTTATGGAAAGAGTGTTGTCTTTCCTGTAGAATTTGAAATCAATACCTTAAGGACTAATTTAGCTGTCAACCTTGATTTGACTAATGCACAGACAACCAGGTTGCAGCAACTTAATGAATTGGATGAAAAAAGACTAGATGTCATTCATCAGACAACTATGATTCAACAGCAAAGATCAAAATGGCATGACAAAACTATCAAGCATAAGCAATTCCAAAAAGGTAATTGGGCCCTACTGTATGACTCTCGGTTTAAAGAATTTGAAGGGAAACTACGTGCAATATGGCTTGGACCTTACAAAGTAGACATTGTTTTCCCCAATGGAACAGTAAGGCACCTCACAATCGATGACTCTAAAACATCGTTACTTGTAAATGGTCATCGGCTCCATCTGTACCAGTGCCCTATTTTCAAAGAATATTTTAAGGCCACATGTGTGGCAGACTCTCATTACCTCTTTTTAGAGGGAGCCCCTACCCCTCATTGCAATTAATTTCTTTAGTATTAGATTAGATTTCGTTTACTAATAATCCCTGTCAAGAAATAGTAGGTTACAATTGATTTTTGCAGAATTCTCGATCAAAGGAAAGGCCTACTAAGGAAGGATCATCTTACTTCAAGAAGAACCAAGCTTCCCCATTGCTGAGACACCATTGTTCAGCAACCCTTCACCATTTTCCCATTGCTGAAACACCACTGTCCAACAACTTTTTGCCATTTTCCCCATTGCTGAAACACCACTGTCCAGCAACTTTTCGCCATTTTCCCCATTGCTGAGACACCACTGTCCAACAACTTTTCACCAATTTTCCCCATTGCTGAGACACCACTATTCAACAACCTTTCACCATTTTCCCCATTTCTGAAACACCATTGTCAGCAACCTTTCACCTTTTTCCCATTGCTGAAACACCACTGTTCTGTAATTCTTCACATTTTTCCATTGTCGAAACACCTCTATTCAACAATTCTTCACATTTTCCCATTGACAAAACAACACCGTTCAGAAATTGTTTCACCCTTCTTTCTATGGCTGAAACACCACTTCCTTAGTAGTATTCTGCAACATCACCTTCTAGCAAATATTTCTCTATTCTTTCCCTGTTGCTGAAGCACCAACTTTTCAGCATTCTCTGTCAATAAGCCTGTGCGCTCTCATACTACATTTTGTCCTTCCAGTAAACAAATCCTTGATACAATTCCTCTAACAAATCAAAAGTCTCTGCCATGGCCATTGCAGAACTATTATGGACAGGCACCATATTTTGTTTGAAGTATGAATCAAAAGGTAAAGATGAGGTATGTAAATTTTATATGTAAATACAATTAAGCTATAGTTATTGAGAAGATCCCAACTCATAATTACCACTCATTATTTCAGCCGTACTTGAGGGGGGTGGGGAGGGGGAAATATCGAAATATTATACCATCATTTCACATGAATCGACCATCGTCATTCTCTTTTTACCATCCTTTCGTTGTTTTACCACCATTTGCATGCCTTCACCCGAAAAACTCACTCTGCACAGAAGCGGTTACTCGAATCTCTGACGGTGCATTTTACTAAGCTGTTAGCTATGGGAGGGCCTATTATACGACACGAACCCACCATGACAGCCCTGTTAGAACTATAACCAGAAGTCTATCAAATTTTTCTGCAGGCAGGATGGTTGGGTTATTTTTAGAGGCTCCAGGGATTTGATCAACAACAGGTTCTTCAATTTGCTAGAAATCTCTAGGAAGATCATTCCATTGTTCAGGGGGTTCGAATTCCAGTTACAGAGGAGGATATAGCATAGGTTTCGGGTCTCCCTACCAATGGCATTCGCTCATTCAGCCACAAACATATCATTCTTAATGCCCAGTAGGATTTCCTCTTGCCAGGAGAATAAATTGAGCCTAAAGGTCGGGGTGTCCGACTCAGCTCATTTCGACCTCCATGGCCGAAATTTGAAAAATTCGTCAAGCACTACCTTACCTATGAAGGTCGATACCAGGTAGTCTACCAGTATGATTTTGTCTTGTTATCTCATTTACGGCATGATAGATTGGTAAACATTCCTTATTATCTGCTCGGATTTCTTAAAAATATGTCGCACTACTGTAAAAAGGATAAGAATACCACCCTTTCCCTTACCCATCATCGTCTCTCTCAACTTCTTATCCAAAAGGGTTTTGCTCAACAAAACCCTCCACTAAACAACCCACCCATAGAACCCCAAGAAGCTGTTGGAATTCCTGAAAATCTTCAGGAACAACAACCACAAAACCCTCCAGACCCTCCGAAAATACCTAACATTCTGCCTACAGACCCAATCAATCCAATTAACCACCCTACCATACTAATCCCACCCCACATTCCACCAGAATCATCCACTCCTACCATCCATATCCTCAGCGATAATTCTGAACCAGACAATTCTCCCTGTTCCATCACTGAGGAAAAGCCCCCATGCAAACGAAAGCAAATTCCTTTCTTTCCGCCCTTTTTACAAAGAAAATGAATAAGGGCCTCAACAAGGGCAGCCACCACTGCCACTTCCCTAAATCCCCAACCCATCCAGTTAAAACCCCGTGCACCTCCAACCTCCCAAATTTCGGAATCTTTACCTATTCCACCCATGGGCACTGAAACATAAGAACCAGAGGCCCAGTGTGTTGCAACATCATCCATTTCAAATCAAGTAGATGAAACACAAGAACCAACTACCCACTCAGTAGCTAAAACACAAGAACCAACTACTCATTCAGTAGCTGAAACACAAGAACCAACTACCCACTCAGTAGCTAAAACACAAGAACCAGCTACCCATTTAGTAGCTGAAACACAAGAGCCAGCTACTCATTCAATAGCTGAAACACAAGAACCAGCTATAACTATCACACAAGAACCAGCTACAACTAAAACACAAGAACCAACTACTGATATTGATACCAAGATACAGAAGTCATATGCCCAGGGTGCTGCAACATTACTTTCTCTACATCAAGAAGCTAAAATACAAGAATCAGCTGTCGATCCTGTAGCTGCTCCAAAAGAAGCAGCTAGTGCGACTGTGACTGAAACACAATAACCAGTCACCCCTCTTCCAGAACCAACAATGGCCTCTTTCTTACAAGAAAATGAGTTCCTAAGGTCTAAACTGGAAGCCTACAAGAAAGAGCTAGCCATGGCAAAGGAAGCCTATGAGAAGGAACTTAAATTGTACACCCTAGCACGCATAGCGACCATGGAGGAGGGAACTACAACAGAGAATCTGTGTAGAGAGTATATGTGCAGTCAATGTGGGGACATCTATTATCAAGCAGGCTACAAAGTAATTCAAATTCCAATGCCAGGAGCTTCCCCTGCACCTACGAATTTTGCAGTCAAAGAAGAAAAGCCCGTTGTTACACAAGAACCAGCAGGACCTTCCAAAATTAAAACTGAACCCTGGCCTACAACAGTAGGCAAATATGAAGCCCTTTTTTTTGTTAATAAAGTTGTACAAACACTGCCTATTGATGAATCTACCTCTCCTAGCCAGATCAATACCCACACCTTTGTGGAGCAAGCCACTCAGACCCTCCCTCAGCGTACCACATGCAATGCTGAAACACAAACTCAACCATGGAATGAGCAGGAAATAGTAGACAAATGGAAAAAAGAGTATGTTGTTACACAGGCCAAAATCCTACAGGAACATAGACTAATCTGGCTAAATCACATCTACTCAAATTGGGAAGCTTTGGAGCAAACACACCAGGAATATCGTGCCCATAAGAAACAGAATGAAGAGCTAAAAAGAAAATTGCTCCTGATGTTTGACTTGGCACAAAAGTTGTTGGCTGCAAGGAAACCATCTTGCAATTACTCTTTGTTCCTCATGGAACGACTTACATTGTTTCAGATTAAATCAATCAAAGAAGGGAGACCCCATGCAGTGTTAAATCCAACAGATTTTGTTAAGACCTTTGCAGAAGCCTCTGTTATGGATCAACACCTCCTATGTGAGGTATATTTTCATAATGAGGCCATCCCTGAGAACTGACAGCTTAACCTTAACCCTCTTGTCAGTGACATCCAGATTCGAGCACTCACCTCCTTCCTTAACAATCAGATTATATGGCAGGATGACTTCCTAGCTGCCAAGCATAACGAGGATAATCGCCTTCTCTGGATATGGCCAGAACCACAAAATGCTGCCACCTTTGTTACAGAGTATTATCATTTTCTGAAGAAACCAGGGATGACTCAACACATTCGGGAACTACAGACAACAGTGCTTCAGGATTGTCAACAGTTCATTAAATCCACAGAGATTGTTGCCCTACAGGCAAATAACATGTTTTGGCAACAATCTACTAAGAAAAGATAGGAACACAATCCTTTTAGCCCCACTAATCTTGAGATAGCAATCTCCAGGGTACCTAGCTACATCAAGTGTGTTAAGCAATGTGCTGAAAGCTGGATAGGTTATCAGTTTCATTTCTCTATCCTGTGGATGCCAACAGAGAAATATCAAATTCATTATAAGTTGCCCAAGAAGACAGAAATAGTAGCTTGGAAATGGCTACAACGCGTTCAAGGATTCAGAGCTCCAACAGACAACACTTTCCACAGCTATTGCTTAAGTCACTTGCATGCTCAGAGTTGGTATCCAAATTCTAATTCAGATTGAAGTTACCCGAGGACATGCAACATTTTAAGTTGGGGGGGATGTTAGGACCCTACAATGTACCTTTTTGCTCACACCTTTTGCTACCATTACACCCTTTTTCCACTCATATTTAAACTTCTATTATCACCTTACCCTATCTCTCCAAAGGTATATAATGTCTCTTCTCTTTACTATATGTTTAATCTATTTTTCATATAATTTTACATTACTCTCGTACTTAACCGTTGATCAGAAATGTATAAGTGCTGAAATAGTTCAAACTGCAGATTAGCATTGAGGCCTGTTGCTGAAACAGTTAAAGCACGCAAACCCTGTGGCTGAAACAGTCTATGGACTATGATGTTGAAACAACAACTCACACAGAAGAAGTTGTTACACTCTCTGTGGTATACGATGCTTAAACAACAACTCACACAGAAGAAGCTATTACACTCTCCATGGTCTACAATGCTGAAACAATAACTCACATAGAAAAAGTTGCTACACTCTTCGTGGTCTACGATGCTGAAACAACAAATCACACAGAAGAAGTTGTTACACCCTCCATGGTCTACGATGCTGAAACAATAACACAAAGTTGTTACATTGACCACAACAACCACACCTTGAGCAAGAATTAACCATCACTACTGCGTGACCATGTGCTGAAACAGTCAGAATGCAAATCCCGTTGCTGAAACAGCCCACGATTTGCGATGTTGAAACAACATACAACAACAGTAATGAGAAGACAAATAAAGACATTGTTACTCCAGCTAAAACAACAACACCCCACTCAACACCTTTTCAACTATTGTAATAGCATTCAGTTGCGGGAGACTAGGATATCATATTCCAGTATAGAGAGTCGATCTAACTAAGAATAGGACTCAGATGTACACATCTAATTGGATGATCAAATTGTATCGAGGGGATTCTCCTCTTTAAATAAGAGGAAATCATCATTAGAGAGGACCTTCTTTTTAGCTAAGAAAGGATTTACAGAGAAGGATGTGTTTTACTTCAGACATTGTAATATGATATAGTTGACAAATGAATAAAAGATTATTCTGAGCATTTATTTCTAATTCCTCTCATTTCAGGGGAATCTTGTGAGAAGGGAGGGCCCACCTTCTTCACAAGATTCACCCATTAGCTTTGTAGTGTGTTAGTGTTATTTCTTTTCATGCCTTGATTAAATTATGTGTTGCTGAAACACTACTTTACTGAACTCTGTTGTGCTGAAACTCTGCTTTACTGGTTGAAACTCTGCTTTACTGGTTGTTACATTGTTTTCATATAATTCATGCTTGGGTAACTGTTGATCATTCTAGTTAGCAATCTTGTTTGGTGAATTTATGAAAGCATGATAATCAGGGATAGGTGCTGAGGGTTCCTGCTTCGGGAATAGGGTCCTATTCTCTGTTAAGAGATAGTTAGTCTTTAGTGTGTGTCAATCATTTCAATTAGCAATGAGTCTATGAAAGTGTGATGATCAGAAACAGGTGCTGATGATTCCTACTTGGGAATAGGGTCCTGTTCTCTATTAAGAGTTAGTTAGCCTTCAATGTCTGTCAATCATTTCAGTTAGCAATGAGTTCATAAAAGTGTGATGATCAGAAACAGGTGTTGAAGATTCTTGATTGGGGAATAGGGTCTTGTTCTCTTTTACAAGATAGTTGGTCTTTCCTTTTGCAGTGTCTTGAAGGATTTCTTTCCTAGGTTGTTATTTCTTAATGTAATCCATGATTCTTTGGACAATTATTTCGTTAAACATTGAACTCTACAATAGGTAGATTGCTTTCCTGTAATTCAAGTTAGAACTTCAGTTTGTTCAAGGCAAGGTGTGATTAATATATTTTTACTACAACTCTAGGTTGCTTTTGAGATTGAGCATATATAGTGTGTGATTACCTTTGAAATAAACAGACTTCCCTAGGTTGACAATTTATGTAGCACTTGATTGTTTAGTTAAATAAGAAATTATAATGACCAACACTTTGAACAACAATCCCTCTTGAATCATATACTCTACCCACTGTCTTCTATCTCTTAGCACATGATTTGCACATGCTTCATATTATTCCTTGAAATCTGTATCATCACAATACATGTCCTTAAGGTGTTCAAACCCCAAGGTCTTCACCTGAAATTCTTGTAGAATCAAACATGTCCTGCTTAATTCATTATAAAAATTTTTAGCATTCCTTGCAATATGTTTTATGACAAAAGTAAAATTCTTCATAAACTCAACCCATTTTTCATGCCTCTAATTCAATTTTTCCTTTCTGGTTATGAATTGTAAATCCTGGTTATCGCTATACAAGACAAATTTCGGTTGGACAAGTTAGTGTCTCCACTTCTTCAAGGCTTGAATTATGGCATAAAAATCCTTATGATACGTGGATTATTTTCCCTTGGTCTCATTTACCTTCTCACTGAAATAGGCAATAGGTCTATTATCCTAGCTCAAAACTACTCCAATTTCAACTCCACTTGCATCACATCTCACCTTAAATGTCTTTTCAAAATTTGCCAAGACCATAATTGGTCGTTCTATTATTTTCTCCTTCAATATATTGAAGCTCTTCTCAACCTCCTCTATCCATTTAAAATACTTGTGCTTCTTCTTCACTGTATCCACCATTGGCGCACAAATTTCACTCAAGTCTCTGATGAAATTCCTATAGAAACTTGTTAATCCATGGAAGCTCCTTATCTGAAACATACTCTTTGGTGACAACCATTATTTGATTGCTTTCACCTTCTCTGGATTCATCTTCAATTAATTTGAAGAGATCACAAAACCTAAGTAAATGAGTTATGTCTTCATAAAAGAGGACTTCTTCAGATTTATCAACAACTTCTCCCACTATAGTCTCCTCAACACTAGTTTCAGGTGCCTCAAATGCTCCTCTCTAGTCATGCTAAAGATCATTATATCATCCAGATATAAAACCACAAACTTGCTAATGAAATCTTTCAGTATTTCATTCATCAACCTCTTAAAAATACTCGGGGCATTTGTTAAGCCAAATGGCATAACAAGCCACTCATACAAACCTTCATTTTTCTTAAAGGATGTCTCAACGGATTAGTAACTTCAGAGGAATCTGTTCAAGAGGTTTTCAGTTGAGATTTGAAACTCCTGAAGCCTAGAGAGCCAAAGAGACGAAGTAAATCTCAATCGTCCAATCATCCGAGAAGATATCGATCATTGATCTGTCGATAGCCACATGTCACCAAATCCATGGCTTTGGATAAAATCTAGTGGGGCTAGAAAAGTTTTGAAATTTAAGATTTCTGAAGTTTGGAGACCCAAAGAAATCATAGTCATCATATTAAGGAGGACATGTGGTGTAGATCCGTGGACTTCGGGTGAAGACCCGAAGTGAATCTTAGTCATCTGATCTAGGAAGATCCATGGTGATAGATTAGCCAATTCGGGAATGCGGAGTTTGAGAGAATTAGAAGTGTGTTAGTGTTAAAACTCTCGAATCCTAAAGTCCTAAAGCCTGAAGAGCCCAAGTGATGAGGCATGATGATGACACCTGGAGGTGATGTGAACCCCATAATTATGAAGTGTTTTGGCTTGCGAATGTCACCTAGGATGACGGGGACACATGGGATGTGTGCCACATGTTAGTAAGTTTTGAGCATTTGGAGTATTGAAAATTCGGTTAGAACATGACATGTGTAACCCGCCTGATTGGGCCATGTGTCCGCTTCCATCATTTCTCCATGTGGCGATAGATCGTGCAGTCCAGAGACTGAGCACTCCAAAGGGGAAAGATGTGACAAGTTGCATTGGGTCAAAAAATCCTGAAGGCCCAAAGGGCAGAGTACATATTGAACGTTGATTCTAGAGGACACATGTTGAAGGATCATCGACTTCAGGTGGAAGAAGTCTGGGAGAAAGTGCAGGAGGAAAGTTTGAAACTTTTGAAGCCTGAAGAGTCGAATCGATTCACAACCATTGATCTATGGGAGGACACTCATCGATAGATCATGAACTCCAGGTAAAAATGTTCCGAGAGGAAGCAAGCGGGGAAAGTTGAGTCCCCCAAAGCACGAAGTCATGAAGTGGATCTCGATCATTGATCGTGAAAGAGGGCGCGGACCGTTGATCTGGTCCTCGCTGAAAGCTCCAAAGCTCTGTACAAGCACTTTTTTAGCTAAGCGTAGGTTTGTGTTTGTGGTCATATGTATATTGAAAGTTGAGGGAAGGAGGGATAAAGATCGAATCGGTTGTCTTCAAGATAGAAAGGTGCTAAGGAAGGATTTACCTGTGGTTTCTAGTCGTGTTCACCTAGAAAGGTGGTTTGAAGGAAGCACCTACATAGGATGAGATTCTTTGTCAACCAAGGATAACAGGACACTATTATTTTCGCAGAATGGGGATATGATCTCCATGAATAAATAAATAAAAAAAAATAGACCTATAGCATGGTTTGGAAATTTTGTTTATCATTTGCATAATTCTAACAAAATGGTCGCTTGCACATTTTGAAGAATTAAGGGGCTTAAGCACATAATCTTAGGATGTTTATTGAGGAAATGGAAGAAGGTAAGGGAGCCTCCAGTCATGATAAGGAGGTCAAAGGCTACAATACCAGAGTTGGTAATGCAGAGACAGAGTTCAATGGATGCAAGGGAAAAGGAGAACAATAAATGTTAATAGAAATAGTAAGAAGACTGAAGATGGAAGTGTAGAGATACAAAGCAAACAATGAGAGACTGATGAGAGAGAAAAGTCAGATAAATGCTCGAGTGTTGCAGATCTTAAATAAGTTGCAGAGACAAATGAAGAAGGGATCAAACTCGAGACAAGAGGAAGAAGGCAGGTGCCATGAAAGAAGGAATGATCGTGGAAGAGTTGGTTATTCTGGAAGTGATAGCATAGCTCATGGACACCACTCACCTCCTTACTCACAAAGAAATTTGTATGCATCAAAAGATCCCATAAGCAGTCCAGAGGTGTCTCTTATAAGACACCAAAGAAGGAAACAAGAGGTAGATAGTTTTCAAGGAGAGATGAGGAAGATCAAGCCACCTTCCTTTGGGGGTGAAAGAGGAAGGGAATATTATGCCAAAGCATGGTTTCTTGGGATCAGGAGATATTTTCAATTGCATAACTATGTGAGATCGGAAG
>CBVK0102186948.1:0-13290 GCA_900067695.1 Picea abies | reverse complement strand
GATGCACCTCTTCCTAATGTTGGTATGTATAGGTCTTCTATTATTGAGAATGCAGAGATAAAGAAACAGGGTCAGGAATTAATTGAAAAAGGGGCCATTCGACCAAGTTCTTCTCCATGTGGTTCACCAATTGTTTTGGTACCAAAGAAAGATGGCACATGGCGTATGTGTGTTGATTATAGAGCATTGAACAGAATCACAATAAAGAACATGTATCCTCTTCCTCGAATTGATGATCTTTTAGATCAATTAAAGAATGCAATCTTTTTCACTAAGTTAGACTTAAGAAGTGGCTATCAGCAAATCCGTATTCATGACAATGATATTTGGAAAATAGCTTTTAAAACCAAACAAGGATTGCATGAATGGATGGTAATGCCATTCGGGCTATGTAATGCACCTACGACATTTATGAGGGTGATGAATGATGTGTTTAGACCCTTCATTGATGATTTTGTCATAGTCTACTTAGATGATATTTTGATTTTCAGTCGAACTTGGGAAGAGTATGTCAAGCATGTTAAACAGGTATTGGATGTACTTGTAAGGGAAAAATTGTATTTAAAGATGTCTAAATGTGAATTTGGAAAGACATCTTTAGTATATCTAGGTTACATTGTAGGGGGAGGTGAATTGAAGATTGATCCTTCTAAAGTTGAGGTCATTGTAAATTGGCCTAAGCCAAATAATGTAACAGATGTAAGAAGCTTTTTGGGAGCAGCCCAATATTGGAGGAAGTTCATTGCGAACTTCTCCTTCATAGCTTCTCCCTTACATGCTTTGACAGGTTTGAACAAGGTCTTTTAGTGGGAAGGTAAGGAACAAAAATCCTTCGACACACTAAAAGAAAAGATAAGCACAGCTCCAGTACTTGCACTACCGGATCTACAACAACCATTTGAGATAGAAACAGATGCTAGTGGTTATGCAATGGGGGCAGTCTTAATGCAACATAAAAAACCAATATGCTATCATTCTGAAACTTTCTCTAAAACAATAATCAACTATCCAACCTATGACAAAGAGTTGTATGCATTAGTACAAAGTGTTAAAAAGTGGAAACATTACCTAATGGGTAAAGAAACAATCATACATATTGCTCATCAACCACTACAATATTTACAATCACAAACTAAGATACAACAATCAAGGCATTTCATATGGATCGGGTTTTTACAACAATTTCATTTGGTTATTAAGTATAAGAAAGGAATTCAGAACAAAGTTGCAGATATGTTATCTAGAACTCCAACAAATGCTTCTATTGTTATTCAACAAAGTCCTTTAGTTCATGCAAGCTATGTTGAACAATATACTAAGGATGAAGATTTCAAAGAAGTTTATGAATCACTAAGGCATGGTTATCAGAATGAAGAATTGAATTATCATATCGATGACAAGTTGTTGTATCATCTTGGTAAAATTTGTATTCCACAAAGTGAAAGAGTGCATGTGATAAGATAATCTCACACTTCTCTCATTTCAGGGCATTTTGGAGTACGTAAAACCGTAGCACAACTACAAAAATTCTGTAAAAGGACATGACTATCTGTATGTTGTTGTGGATCGATTCAGTAAAATGTGTATACTCATGCCTTGTAAAAAGCAAATCACAGCTGAGATGACTACTCATTTGTTCTTCCAAAATGTATAGGTCCATTTTGGACTTCCTACTTCTATTATTTCTGATTGAGATTCCCGATTTCTTGGGAAATTTTGGTCATGATTATGGGAACTTATGGACACAAAGTTGAAGAAAAGCACAACATTTCATCCACAAACCGACGGTCAAACTGAAGTGGTCAACAGGACTGTGGTACATATTCTTTGAGGGTATTGTACTAAGCATCCCAAGCTTTGGGATGAATAATTGCATTATGTACAACATGCCTACAACAAAGCTATACACTCTTCTACTCAAAAGTCTCCTTTCGAGACATGTTTTGGGTACTTGCCAAAGTCTCCTTTAGACTTCATTTTTGGGAAAGATACAGTAGAATGTGAACAGGTTGATGTATATAAAGCTCGAAGGTTTATTTAGCAGATTCAGGTAATTCATCAAGCAGTGCAGGAACAGTTGGAATCAAGTCAGGCCAAATACAAAAAAAGGCGTGACAAGCATTGCATAAATCATCATTTTCAGATTGGTGATCAAGTATGACTTCATATCAGCAAAGATCGACTTCAAGGTGAAGGAAGAAAGTTGAAACCTATCAGGTATGGACCCTTTACAATTTTGGACAAAGTCGGTAATAATTCTTTCCGGTTAGAATTGCCTCCTTATATGCAAATGTATTCAGTTGTTAATGTGGAAAACTTGAAATTGTATGAGCTGCCTATGATTATAGACCAAGATGTACAGGTTCAAGTATCTTCTGTGGATGATTTTGCTCCTGAGTATCTTAATGAACTTCAGGAAGATGTAATACTAGACAAGAAGGTCAGATCGTCACGAAGAGGAGACATGGAGTTTCTTCGTGTGGGGTTAAAAGGAATGCATCAAAGCAAAGCAAGGTGGATAGAGACCGGAAGAGTGAGGGAATTATACCCTCACTTATTTTCTGAATGATTTCATACCTTTTGTGGCCAAAAAGATTTCCAGTGGGAAGGTTTGATCCAGGTGGATCATCTCAAAATTAGATAGAGTTAAAGTATTCAAATGGAAAAGTAAATCTTACAAAGTGGAAGAGCTCATCAACAACTTTTTGGTGATGTTTGTTTCAGGAAAAACGACCTCCATATGACAAAGATATCAACAGTTGAAGTTTCATCAAAGTTGGTGGAATATGGTTAGAAATGGGTTAAAAATGGGTTGGAAATGGTTTGAAAAAAAAAGGGGTGGTCAAGGGTCTAGCCCTTGACCTTGCCAACACCAAGGCAATTTAAATGTATATCAAAACCATATGTTTAAAACCTAAAGCACATATGTTTAAAACATATCACATGGTGCGCCCGAAAAACATGTTTAAACTATACCATGTTATATATCCAAATATGAAATATATTAAAACCCAAATCATGCACCAACTATAGTATTTAAACCATGTTATAAACCATATGTTAAATAAACATATGGTATATCACTGCATACATTCCATATGATAAAACTAATATATACCAAATCGCGCCAAGGAGGGGAAGCCCGCGGGTTTGACCCTAGGACTTCCGCCCCCCCAACCACTATAACAACCACAACTACCAATGCGCCACCGCTATGAGACATGGCAATGGGTGGCACGCAAAACATAAAAAGTGATAAAAAGTATGGGATTTGGGTGGGCGCGTGGCCTATGGCCCACACCCCTATTTGAATTTGATTTTATTATTTAAATGAAGCATGGGCACAGATCCCGAGAAGGAGTTTTGATGCAGGCAGAGACAAGCATGTAGTTCGAGGTAATGTAGCACAGTGATCGAAGTGAATTTACACATAGATCGAGGTGGTATTTGCATGTAGTTCGAGGTGGTACAGAATTGGCATGCATCCCAAGGCTGTACAGACTATACAATCAGGGGCAGATTTGGGAATTGTGCCAAGAAGGGCATTCAGAGTCCAGTTTCTGAAATATATCAAGTTTATACTCAAAAGTCTCGATTTTTTGTGAGGATTCCAGATCCAGCTTCAGTTTTTGCATTCGGGCATCCAGACAGAAAATTTCTCACAGAACCTTCCAGATACACAAAAATGTATCCATGTTTATACTTAAAAGTCTCATAATTTCATCTTGCAGTTGTTGTTGAAGTCTGTTACTCTATATGATAGACAGAAATCAGAAGTCACTTTGTAAGCATTTGAATACTTAATCTATCATCCTTCCCATTTGGAAAGTGGCCCAGAGATGTAGCCAGGAAGTCTGGTGAACTCCGTTACCAATTCTTGTTCATAGATAGTATGCTTACGTGTTTATGTGCTTGATGATTGTTATTTAATTTTTCATTCATAAAGATGGTTAACAGTTAAAAATTCACATGCAAGTAATGGTTAAAGATCAAGTTAATTTTCAGATCATCACTCCTCCTGAGGCAAACGAAGAATCAACATACGAAGGACCTTACACATTTAATGAAGAGCCATTAGGCACGCAAGAGGTCGAGGAGGAAAGTGAGGAGCTGCAACATGATCTGAGTAAGACAAATTACGCCTACGAAAGCCTAATCGAATGTTGGTTTCAAGAAGGTACCAGGTTAGATTCATTTAGTTTTTCTTTTTCTTTTTTTAATTTACATTTTCAACAACTAATTTCACACATTCATACATATTTTTGATTATCATTTTCGAAATTGAAAGACATATTTTGATTACTATTGCATGAATGGCTCCACTGGAAGTTTAATTACACGTAACTAATTGTTAAATCTAATTATCATAGAGTAGGTAGGATTTTGTTTTCAAGTTTTTTATTTGTTTCAAATAAGTATGCTCTCCTCCGTGCTTCGTGTGATCGCGAGGATCAGAAAATAGGATGAATATGAAGTTTCAAGAATGATAAATTGTTGACAATGAAAAAATGTGAATTCAATTGTTCGTCCTCAATTTCAAATTATACATCTCCATTTGCTAAACAAATTTCTTTCTTTAATTGCTTAAATTTCTCTTTTAAATCTACGAATAATACAAAATTTAAAAAAATGTTTCTGTCTTAAACTAGTTTTCAAATTTCATTTATTTTTTAATTTAGAATGCAAATAAAAACAAAATCTTAAAAAAAATAAAAAAATAAATAAATTAAAATAATAAAAGAAAAAAAATGTAGAAATTGAACTGATGATATCTCACAAACGAGGATCTAGGTTTTTATGATTTCTGGACAGGAAGTGCATTATGTTATGATAGAAAAACCCAGTAAAGTTCATGACAACTTAGTACATGGTTTTTGAGAAAATCAATAGTCACCTTCATACATTTCTCTTATATCTTGAGATCTGTGCATCAGATGGATCTGATTTTTGGCATGCAGATGTATTGGGACCATAGGAACCTTCACACAAAAATGCAGCCAAACCCAATACATGGTTTTTGATAAAATCAACATCATCACTTCCAGCCATTTCGCTTATATCTCGAGATCCATGCATCGGATGACTCTGATATTTTGCGTGCAAAAGTATTGGGACCATAGGAACCTGCCCACAAAATTCCAGTCGAATCCAATGTATAGTTTGTGAGAAAATCGTCTTTGAAGTTTGTTGTAGCAACCTACAATAAAAACAATAATAATACAAAAAAAATCAAATGCAATATCACAGTGATAAGAACTGAGATAGATCCGATTTTATGGGCGGAGTTTATGGGTTCAAACCCCATCCACGCCACTCTTTATGCCATATTTTCAGTGATTTAATGCACTTTCTATGCATAGCCTTTTGAACACGGGAAACTTCACCAAAATTTGGCAATGATTTGTTATGCATTTTGTTGGAACTCAACTATTGTTGGAGTCTCCCCTAGTTTTAGCATCCGTGAGAACAAAAATTATATGCCTATAATGTTGATTGCATGCGAGAAGGACGATTTTAATTTTTGGGTGCTTTGTTTTTCATTTTTCCGTTAGTATCATTTCTATTTTTTTTTCATTTTCCTTTGATATGTAAAAAAGAAAAAAAAACTATGAAACCATAAAAATATTTCATTTGTTTTATTAAGAAAAACAACAAAAACTAAACAAATAAATAAAACCATACAAAGAAAAAAATTATTATGAAAATGAAAAATATATGGATTAAGAAGTTCTTGTTATTTATTTTAGTTCTGGTTGTATGTGGTTGAACAGGTAGTGGTATCTACTCAGATCGTGATGATAAAAGTGTTTTCATAAACTCTTTAAGTGCAAGCAAAGAGAACATTTGGATACCTGTACATTTGCATACTAGCGATAATGCCAATAAATATTTTTTAAAAACAAATCAAATATTCTAAAAAAAAAAATTTGCAAATGGATTTTCACATTTCTTGAAAACATCATTGGAATCATGCCTTTTATGATAAAATTATTGTGAAGTCACTTCACCAGGTATTCACGAAGAGGATTTTCAAAAATGCGCTATCACCAACCAGTAAAAACGAATTTCATTTTTTTCATTTGGTTGATAGAGTTAGTATTAATTTCTGCACTTTATGTTTTCGATATTGTCACACTATTTGTTGCAGATTAGTGCTAACATTTTATAGGTTCAAAGACGATCAAATTTCTTGTAAAAGTGACTTTCAATAATCATAGAAACTTTTCTAAAAAAAAAAAAAAACATGTCTTATTGACTACTTGAAGGAGTTGATTCTCGTCTTACACATCATGGCATTTGTTGTTACACATAAACCTTTTCATAAACCCATTTGCATCATGATTGTCTTCCTCCATTTTCTCCTTCAAAGGAGATTGGCCATCCGTTTGTTGAAGCCAATATTCCATTGAATTATCCTTCATGAATTCATACATGCCTATCTTTCTGAGTTGCATACATATCTTTAGATTTTTCAGTTCAGTTTTCCTTGTCAATAAAACTATCCATCTCCCTTTCCATGACTACATTGCCTTATTCTCCTTACCATACATTGTTGCTACTGATATATTTTCTATAGTCCTACCAATATTTTTGTAAAAACTTGTTTTGACTGATGTGGGATTCCTTAAGGCCCACCTTTCAACAAGTCTTGCCCCATCGACCTCAACACCTTATCTGGGATATAGACTAGAGTCCATTTTGAATACCTGGAGGCTTGCATGCCTTAATGGCAAGTTCTCTCACTAACAATCATGGGAATACATCAATGACCCTTGATCGTCAAATATTTCAAGTGGATCAACATCATCTCATTCATTCACATTTCGCAATATGTACTCGGGTACCTTAGCACTCATTGATCCAGAATCGGATCTAGGAGCCTGACAGAGCTAAAAAAGGCTCAATTATGAAAGTTCTCATAATCAGACGAAACTAATTCCATTGCGACCGACTTGTCGCACTGATTCTGGCCATATATTCACTTTATCAAACGGGTGTCGTATGTGAGATTTATTGCACTCTGATCATTTTCCCAAACAACTAAACAGTCAAAAAAAAGTCAACAGTCAAAAGGTGACGTGACACTCTCTGGAGGTGACACGTGGCAGTGGTAGAAGTGACATGTGGCAGTAAAGACAACATGATGACTAGATAGTGATGGGAACCAATAACAAGTTGAAAAGTGGCATCAGTTTTTGGTGAATAAGGAAGTGCTACGTGGCTCAGACTTGGGCTGCCACATGGCACCTGGTGGTTGGATCGATCGTTGAATGGAAAAATTGAAATGGAGCTCATGGGATTCGAACCCATAACCTCTTGGTAGTTGCAAAGCCTTGATAAATGACCCAAAACCAACACGCCACATGTGTTCCTTGTTATATATAACCCACACTTTAATATATAAAGTGCACTATTGTAATATGGTGCGGAAAGGGGGGCTAGGGCTAAGCCCCAGCCCGTGGTCTATTCACACGCCCCTACCATAGAACCAAGTGATAGGGTAGAGTGCAGGGGTCACGATAGGAACTAGCCCTTGGATATCAGGGGGATCCCACAAGACCAGGGGCTATCCCCTTCAAAGGTGCGTGAAGGTCTATCCTTGACCATCGGTCCCATGGAACGCACCCAGGAACCAGGAGCTTGGAGCCTATTCAAGGCCAGCGCGCAGCCCAAAGGGTTGGCGCTTGGCCATATGAGATTCATATGACCTTAAACGAGGGGCGCACACCCATGGAGAGGGGGTAAGCCTTATTATTAAACATAAAGTGGGTTTTTATGTTATATTTTTGGATTTTTATGAGTTTTTAAGCCTGTAATTGTGGATTTTGGCCATTTTTGGGAGATATTGGGCTCTTTTGAGCCCAGATTTTGGTAGGAAGTTGGGGAAGGATAATAAACTTTAGATATATAAAAACTAGGCCTATTTGAGGCCATAAAGGACAGTCAGAGAAGACTTATGCTGAAGGGAAGCCAAGCCAAAGCCATTTTTATGCAGGGAAGCTGTTGAGGAGCAGACACTTGCAGGCCATTTCTGGGAGCTCCGATCATGCGTTTTGCGTGTTGTTTCTTCTGCTGGGTTCTATAGATCTAGAAGAACATGACCAAAGCATTCTTGTAGCCTAATGGAATTTCTATGATGTACTTTTTGATCTTTGAAAAGAAATAAATAAGCCTCCCCCACTAAGACAAAGGCTTAGAGACGTAGATAATTTTGTGTCGAAATCCGTTATCACTTCTCTTGTTATGGTTTGATGTTCTTATTGCTTCAGTTCAGAGATATATTTTGTATTATGGTTGTGATATATTCTCTCATATTCATCCTCTTTCATTAGCTTCTTAAATGGTTAATAATCACATGCAATTAATAACTCAACCACGGTCATTAAAAGATCGTTTTGGATCAAGTGGTATCAGAGCTAGTTGACATTTGGATTTGAGTTTTGCATGTTAACCAAGGAAAAGCTATAACGTGGTGAAGGTGAGATTGTTGTAGATAATCCATTGATTGGATTGAGAAAGAGAGCTTCTCACAGTGAGAAGATGGCATCAGAAGAAGGGCTTTCTCAGGATGAGAAAGAGTTCTGGAAAATTTTCCTTGCTATGTCATAGATGGTGAAAGTTTTGTACGAGGATTACTTGGAATGAAAGAGACCGGTTCTTGGAAAATCTTCAAAGGGAAAAAGTGAAGAGGAAGAGGATCCTCCTCAAACTCCTCCTTCACCTCCATCATCACCTCCTTCTTCTCCTTCTTCTTCAAGTTCAATTTCTAAATCTAATGCAAAGAAACATGTTCATAAACATAAGAATGAAATGCCATTGTTAAAACTTGATGTTAAATTTGAGTTACCCATATATGATGGTGAAGTTAATGCAGAGAGACTTGACAATTGGGTCAGGAAGATGGAGGTTTATTGCAGTGTGCAACAGATCAAGGATGAGGTCACACAAATCAAGTTGGCATCTTTGAGACTTGTAGGCACAACTCTCATCTGGTGGAAAAACAAGTTGCAAAATGGAACACAACAAGTGGGTAATGTATTTCCATCATGGAAAAGATTCATTTTTTCACTTAGGAAACAATTCTATACTTTGGGTTATAAATAAAAAGCATTAATTGAATGGCAATCTTTAAAACTAAGAAAAGGATAAATAGTGCAAGAGTATACTGATGGCTTTCGAAAAATGGCATTGATGTTAGATATCCCTTTACATACACAGGAAACTCTTATGAAGTATATAGGAGGTTTACCTGCACATATTAGAAACACTGTATTCATGTTTGGAACCACTAAACTTGATGAGGTTTCTATTCAAGCAACGTATATTGAAGCAGGGAAAGAAGGTGTGTCAGGGGAATCGTCATCTTTAAGGAAAGAGGACAAGAGGAAATGGCATGGAAAGAATTCAAATGCAGTGATGAGGAAGGAAGGGAAGCCCTCTTGCAAGCATTGTAAGAAAGAGGGACATGATGAGGAAAGATGTTGGCATTTGCATCCCGAGAAGAGGCCAAAGTGGTTCAAGGAAAATAAGGGAAGGCAAACAGTGGCAGCAACAACAAGACCCACAGACTTGGGATCGAATTCAAGTGACGAATCTAAGGTCTCATTGGTTGGTACGATACGTAAAATTGGTGAAGCCATTGATTGTAGAAGTAACTTGTTTCATATAAGGACCATCATGCGACACACTAAGAGAGACACATTAATCGACAGTGGATCTCAAGCTAATCTAATCTCTGAATAATTGGTTAAGCAATTGGGGTTAAAAACACAAACTCATCATAATCCTTACACACTTAAATGGATAAGAAATCATCATCAAATGCACATAACAAAGCAGTGCACAATCAAATTTGCAATTTCATCTAAGTATGTGGACGAGGTAACATGTGATGTAGTGTCGTTAAGTGAATGTGGAATGGTCTTAGGTAGCCCATACTTATATGATCGTAAGTCAATCTTCGACAGGACAAAGAATCAATATCAATTAACCAAAGCAGGTCAAGATTATGTGGTTCATGCTCATCATGTTAAGGAAAATAAAACACTTCAAAAAATGGAACAATTAAAGAAGGCAGTACAAGCAAGAAACAAACCAATAATTATTTCAAATGAAGTAATCTATCTTAAGAAAGAACAAAAAATGATTGTTGAATGGAAAATCAATCATATTTTGCTTCAAGATAAGCTCATGTTGTGCAAATATTTCAAGTATATCAGCTCATTTGCAGTCATCTTTTTGATTCTATCATTACTAATGTTGTCTACATTGATGATAGTGGCTTCAGTAAGATGTGACAGGGTTCAAATGGCTAACAATATGATGTCAGTTGTCATGATTTGTTACAGTTGATCTTGATGAGACAAGTGCACATGACATAGTTCATAGACAGAGGATAAGTCAGGTGGCCTATCCCGAGCTTGTTGACTGGTCAGTAACCTTTTGGGGACCAAAAGGTCCTTTAGTGGGGAGTTGTGATCCAGAATCGGATCCAGGGTCCTGACAGGGCTCAAAAAGGTTCAAAAATGAAAGTTCTCAGAATCAAATTAAACCAATTCCATTGCGACCGGCTCATCGCACTGATTCTATCCATATATTCACTTTCTCAAATGGGCACTGTATGCAAGAGTTATCACACTCTGATCATTTTCCCAAACAGCTAAAAAGTAAAAAAAAAGTCAACAGTCAAAAGGTGACGTGGCACTCTTTGGCAGTGACACGTGGTAGTGGCAAAAGTGACATGTGACAGCACAAGCAGTAGGGTGACTAGATAGTGATAGGGACCAATAGAAAGTTGACAAGTGGCATCAGTTTCTGATGAATAAGGAAGTACCACGTGGTACCCGGTGGTTGGATTGATCGTTGAATGGAAAAATTGAAATGGATCTCATGGGATTCGCACCCATAACCTCTTGGTAGGCACCAAGACTTGAGAAATTACCCAACACCAACATGCCACATGTGTGCCTTTTTATTTATAACCCACACTTTAATATATAAATTGCAATATTGTAATATGGTGCAGAAAGGGGGGTTGGGGCTAAGCTCCAGCTCATGGTCTATTCACACGCCCCTACCATAGAACCAAGTGATAGGGCATAGCATGGGGGTCATGATAGGCACCAACCCTCAAATCTTGGGGGGATCCCACAAGGCCAGGGGATATCCCCTTCAAAGGCACACAAAGGTCTATCCTTGACCATCGGTCCCATGGAATGTGCCCAGGAATCAGGAGCTTGGAGCCTATTCAAGGCCAGCGCGCAGCCCAAAGGGTTGGCGCTTGGCCATATGATATTCATACGACCTTAAAATAGGGTCGCACGCCTAGGGAGAGGGGGCTAAGCCCTATTATTAAACATAAGGTGGGTTTTTATGTTATATTTTTGGATTTTTATGATTTTTTAAGCGTGTAATAGTGGATTTTGGCCATTTTTGGGAGATATTGGGCTCTTTTTGAGCCCAGATTTTGGGAGGAAGTTGGGGAAGGATAACCAACTTTAGATCTATAAAAACCAGTCATGTTTGAGGCCATAAAGAATAGTTAGAGTAGAGTTATGTTGAAGGGAATCCAAGCCAAAGCCATTTTTATGTAGGGAAGCTGTTGAGGAGCAGACGCTTGCGGGCCACTTCTGGGAGCTCCGATCATTCGTTTTGCACGTTGTTTCTTCTACTGGGTTCTAGAGATCTAGAAGAACATGACCAGATAAGTCTTGTAGCCTAATGGCACTGTTGTGATGTACTTTTTGAGCTTTGAACAGAAATAAAGAAGCCTCCCCCATTGAGACAAAGGCTCGGAGACGTAGGCAATTTTGTGCCGAAATCCATTATCACTTCTCTTATTATGGTTTTATGTTCTTATTTCTTCAGTTAAGATCTGTATTTTGTATTATTGTTGTGATATATTCTCTCATCTTCATCCTCTTTCATTAGCTTCTTAAATGGTTAATAATCACATGCAATTAATAACTCAACCACAATCATTAAAATATCATTTCGGATCACTCATTAACATCAATGGTGAGTTGCCTCACATTGGTTAAGGACATTCATCATTGGTCGGTAATCCAATGACTTATTTTCATGTTTGACATCGACACATTCATTCGCATGATTAGAATTGTACCATCAGGTTTAGCAGTGGGTGAAGACTATACACTTTTCATGACTTTATCAGTAGTTACAACAACATGACTTCAGCCATATGAGTGTACCACAGTTCCACTTTCATACTTTCTCGTTTCCATGATTCATTCAGTAGTTGTTCAGATTCCTCCACTTTACATTCTCTGATCCAGCAGACAGCAGTCGCAACTACAATAGTAGTCACTTTCCATATGATCCTGCAACAGTGACATCTTCCATATTCCTATTGCATAGTTCATCAACATTTTGGGTAAGTGGAGGTATGTTATAATCATGTAATTCCTCAACTACTAGTAATGAATAATTTGGAAAATTCCCTCACCAAGTTCCCTTTCCTTTTCACTTCTACGACTTATACCACGTTGCATGAGGACATGCAACAAGTCAAGTTGGGGGGTAGGGGACTTTATTCACTATCATCACTCCACTTTTCCACTACCATCATTCCATTTTTCATCTCATTTACCATTTATGAACATTTATTTTCCAATGATACTCTGTTGCACTTTTCTTCATAAGCATTGTTATACATATTGGCATGATTCACACATATACAAAAAAAAAATTCCTTTCTTATACTCAATGATGTTTCCTTATGCGCATTGATAACATATATTTTTCAGTAAGAATATGGGAAAATTATTATCATAACAATAAGAGAACAAATAACGAAATGAATGTTGTAAACACAAGAACCAACATTTTTTATATTCATGGTTGTCACACAAGAGCCAACCATAAGAAAAATGTCAGTTGTTACTCATGTAAATCCCATCCTGGAAAACATTCATTATCATCACTCAAAGACAACATTCAGATGCCAAAATTTCTTGAGAAGATCCATGCATGGTTGCATGAGGACACGCAACAAGTTAAGTTGGGAGGTACGTTGGGGCTCATAAATGTCCTATTTTCATCCACCTTTCCCTTCATCATTCTCCACATTTCATCGCCCCATTAATCTTTCATGACATCATTTCCATAAATATACTTGGGTTTCACTTTATTGTTCTCCACTTAATTCATTTTAGTATTTAAAAGGAATTTGTGATTAAATGTTAGAAAATTGACATGTTTTCATATATATCTCAAATATGTGTGAGCTTTGTAATGTGTAGGAATATGAGAAGGATTAATTCAAAAGGA
>CBVK0102186897.1:0-11702 GCA_900067695.1 Picea abies | reverse complement strand
ATGAAAATAATGCAAAGTCTAACTTTAACTTTTAATGTATGATATGCTTCTAAAAGCGATGCAATTTTCAAATTCAACTCTCCGATTCAAAAGTAAAAAATTCAATCTTTCACTATATGCACTAAGCTAATGATAAAAACTAAAGAGACAAAATATGCCAAGCAATACAAAATGCCTATTGTTTTTGTATTTACAATATATCGAAACTGAAAATGCATGGACTGAAAAGTAACTTGATATATAGCCCTACTGTGTATAAAAGAGAAATAACTCAAGCAGGATATCAAGCAATTAAACACCCAGCCCAATGTACAAGGACAATAAAAATGAAAAGATGAAGAGTAAAACTTCGCCCAAAAATTCAACCAAAAGAGGGTTTCCTGTCATACCACAGGTACTCAACAGGCACTACAGAGACCTGAGAAGGCTCAACAAGCATCAAATCCCACCCAACAAATACCACACCAAGAAAACAGGCAAGGAGAAAAGTTGTACGTGACTGTTTGAGCAAACAAAGCGTATATACGTAGCGTGCAGTGAGACAGCCTGCGTGTATACATGACTGTCAAGAAAAAAGACACATATGTGCTTTGAAACAAGGCTAGGCAAGGGAGAAAGATTGAAAACTCAGACCCAAAGTGAACAAGAGTTGTCAAGCAATAATATGGAAAGAACCACAATAGAACAATAGAAATGAGAGAAATCTAAGGAGAAAAGTACTTCAAACCCTAATAAAGAAGATTCATCCCCAGTATGGTCTCCAATTTTGTTACGAGGAAAATCTTTCTATGGTTAGGGTGAACCACAACAGACATGTATGACTGTAGAAATCGACTCAATTCCAACATACGCTATATAAAATAATGTGCAAGAGAAGTAAGAAAGAGGCTTACCTCGTCCAAATGTTTGATGATGTCCATCGTTGAGCACTTTGACCCAAAGCTTTATACCTACAACAAGTTCTCAACAAACAAGCAGAGCAAGCATATAGTGATGATATAACAAGTTAGCACATTAGATAGCATAATCCATCAATATAAAAAACAAACATGCCCATGGATCATAACACATATATTTTCAAGATATCAATTGGACGGGAAAGGAGTATTTCTATTAATAAATGATTAGTAGAAGTGAAAACATTATAGACTTTCGTGTCGGCACGGTTCAGAACCAAGAAACTAAGTTCCTTCCAACTAGGCCTCCACCACTTAAATCCTACACCAGAGGCAAGCTCATATAAGGGATACAAAGAGGTTATCCATCAATAAGGGAAGATCTTGGGGGATGAACACTATGTTTAGACTTAAAGGACAAAGGGATGCAAACTCAATAATGAAGTAATAATTTCTCCAGAGTAACTTTGCTCTCAAAGTTGAATTCTCTCCCTTTTTCCATAGCTCGGAATTGGCTTATTTATAGCCCTCAAAATGCAACTGAAGGGTCGAGTCATAACGTTTCTAGTATATGGAAGGCCAAAGATCAGAGATCTCTTGTCGTGACATGGAAAATTGACATTTAATTTTGATTTTATGGCACAAATCCCAATGTATGTGAGCTGTAGTGGAGAAACCAACATATACGCTTGTTGTATAGCTTTCAAGGTGCGTACAAGTGGACAAATATTTTTTTTTGTCTATGGATTTATCAATCAGGGAAAGTAAGTGTGCATGGGGGGATGGAATAAGGCCCTCTCTGCAAGATTTCATAGGGTGAGAAAAATCTTGCTATAACAGGAAGTGGATAATTGTCTTTGAGAGACACCCTGCTTAGATTCCAAAAATCTACACATAACTTGATCTCACCGCTTTTCGTCCTGTCAGACACTAGGTTAGCCACCCACTTGGAAAATCTTAAGAAAACAATAATTTTTCCATCAAACAACTTCCTTACCTCCTTTTCAATTAATGGAAACAATAGGGGGTTTATTCTTCTCAAGTTTTTCTTGAAGGGTTTATGATAAATTTTTATGGGAATTACATGCTAAATTACCTTAGTATCATAGACCTTTAAATATTCATAACTCTATGCAAAGACACCAGAGAAATCCTTCATTAGGATGATATACCTATGTTTAATTTATAGACTGAGAGTTTTGGAAAGTTTGATGGTCTTGGGATCCTCCTGAGTCCCAATGTTGCAATCTTCTATGTCCTCATCATTTGCAGTGATTTTAGGATTTATGGCTACATCGTTGTTGTCAAAAAGCTTCTCCAATGGGACCAAGCCTTTGGGAATAATGTTATTTTTGAGCTTCACCATATCTCTTCCAACAATCTAATTCTGAAAAAGGTCATCATTGTTGAACACAACTGCATCTTAATTATCTTCACAACAACACTCATCATCAATATTTGAATTAGCAAATTCATCACTCATTTGAAGGAATCTTTCTACCTGTTTGTCATCTTCAAATATTTGCCAACATTTAATGTTATCAGGTACTGTTGGCCTATGCTTCACTTCAATTTCATACTTTTTATTAGGAAAAAATGGAATGTTGAAAACCAAAGATGAAGTAGCTAAAGCATCTTCAATTTGGTTTTCCCCCTAGGAATCACTGACAAATTATATTATGAAAACTCTTCAAGAAGATCAAGTACTAAATTCCTATATTCCCTCAATCTAGTATGCTTGGACTGATATATACCCTTTACTTGGTTATTGAAAAGATCAAATTCTCCATGTACAACTATCCTCCTATCACCCAATTCTTTTAAAGTCTTCAATCCCAAAATCAGTGCCTCATATTCAACAATATTATTGGTACAATCTAAAACAATCTTGTAAGAACATAGTTTTGTACCTATCTTGGGAGGGTTTCCACACACCAGTTCCTACTCCTTCCCTGCTAGAAACTCCATCAAAACTCATATTCCACATTTCATCCTCTGCACTATTTTTCTGATTTGTAATTTTCTCTGTTTGATGATCAATTTTATCTTTTATATCCATGACAGTTGTTGGATCCCCCTATTCAAACCTCAAGTCATTATATAAAATAGAGGAACCAACCTCAGTATCAACAAAGTAAATAGGATGATTATTTGGTTGAGTTTTTCTACTCACCTTGTACTTGAGCATCACTTCTTTGTACAACCTCCTTTCTTGGCCAAAAACATGGATAGTAACATATGACATATTCATTTTCAAAGTTCCTTTCAACTTTTCATCCCAAAATCTAGATAACAACATGCCAAATTTAGGAGGGATTTCAACAACCACTACATCCATGATCATATTTTTTTATGGGATTTGAGACAATGATACAACCAAGTATTTGATTAAACCCAAGCCTTTCACCTTCCTTGAGTCAAAAGAGAAAATATCCTTATAAGGTATTGTAATGTCTAGGTTTCACCTTCCTTGAGTCAAAAGAGAAAATATCCTTATAAGGTATTGTAATGTCTAGGCCCAACTTGTCCATGACCACCTTGGGCATCAGATTATGTAAAGCTCCTGAATCTAACATGGCATTATGTAAGGTCATGTCATGAATTTTAAGAATAACATAGAACATAGGGACATCATCAACATCGCCACTCTCCTCCACACATGGGCCAAACAAAATAACAGGGTGATCATCTTGCACATTTAAGGTGTCAGAAGCTTCTTCCATATTGAGCATTTTAATGATCTAATTTCTATATTCACCATTTTTTATCGGCTCGTTGAATGGAATATAAATTTTGGCTTTAGCCATTTCACTTTCAAAATTAAAAGGAGATGGGGCCTTTTCAACCTCTTTGATGACTACTTCCTTTCTTGCCTCAGGTATTTTCTTTGGGGGTTCTTCTTTGATTTTTCCCTTCTCCATTGCATCCTTTTCTGAATTATCTTTCTTAGGTTGGCTTGAACAAAGTGTATTTATCTGAATTTCCCTTGTAGGATTTTCCTTTGAAGGATCTGCAGGAACCTTTTTGCTTCTGAGGGTATATTGTTTCTGAAGCTGCATAATAGCATTTTCATATCTCTTCTTAAACTCTTATGTTTCCAATGACAACATATCATCATTATCCTACATAAACTTATCATTAGCATCCATAAATTGATCATGTTCTTATTTAGTTAAGAACACATTTGTTTATGTATCGTCACAACAATGCATATTGTCATAAATTGTTTGATCAAAATATTCATTTACATAGTTGTTTTGTAAAGAAGATTTTATTTGTTGATCACCTTGATTTCTCTGATCTCTTTGCTTGATCTGTGGAACTGGAGCTCTTCTAAAATTTTGATTTCTGGGTTGAAAATAAGTTTGATCCCTGGTGGCAGGCTTATTTTCCAAGGACATTCTGCTTCTCCTTGGACCTTCTTCACATCTCTGTCAGGATTATGTTTGACCTTCCCTGATGCCATCAATTTTACTTCTACTTCAATTGCATCACTCATCATATCATCTAATGTATTGGATATTCTTTCTCTTAACAACAAGGCAAACTCACTGTCAAAAGAATCAACATATCGAAGTTGGGAAGATCTAGGATGAGGTTTAACTTCTGTAGGAATTGAATTATAAACTTTCATAAATCTGGTTGAAAACTATTGTAATGTTTCATTTCGTGATCTTTATATATTGTTGTACTGAGTTATAAACTGAAGAGGATTCTTTTTATCACCCCACCTGGCAAGAAAAGTTGTTTCAAAAGATGCAAGATTAGGGATAATTGCTACAGGAAGAGATTTAAACCATTTTCTGACTTCTCCTGAAAGACTTTGTGAGAATAGCTTGAGTTTTTCATCCTTATGATCTAATTCCTCTATATCAACAAAATCATTGAACCAATCCCAATGTATTTGGACTGATGTATTTTCTTCAACATCAAAAGATTTGATTCTTTGATTATAATTTTGGGGTAAATAATGCAACTGGGTAGGCAAGGCAAGAGGATCAAATGTGACTACCATGGCTCTAGGGGGATTTTGGGCTATATAAAGAGTCTAAGCAGGGACAATCTGAATAGGAATAGTTTGAATGGGGACAATGGGAATCAAAGACTGGAATATCTTCTCATCAAAGATAATTTCATTCAACTTAGATTCTGATCTAGATCCGAACAAGGTTTGTTCAAATTTCAACTCAAAGTCAAGGTCATCAATAATTTTTAAGTTGTCTTTGGGTAAGGATAGATTTCTGTCCAGGAAAGAAAATGATTTAACTATGCTTTCTTTTCTTTTGTGCAAGGGTTTCTCAAGATCAGAAAGAGATGCTATAGGTTCTGGATCAAGGTTCCTTCTAGTGTGAATTCTCTTAGGAGCCAGGATTTCTTATTATCAAGGTTCCTTCTAGTGTGAATTCTCTTAGGAGCCAGGATTTCTTATTCTCTCAAAAGAAAAAAATATGCTACTGATCTTATTAAATGAAGTCGTCAGGGTAAGAAAAATTCATCCAAAAATATATTTGATTCATTGTTACCCTCAAGAATAAAATCTAATCTTTTAGTCATTCTTTCCCAGGGAAAATTTTCAATTTCATCCCCGACAACGATGCCAAAATGTTAACCCTGAGTAAATTGTTGGGATGAATAAAAAATCTATAAAGATAACCTACAAACCAAATTTAAGACTGGAAAATAGCCTCTCCAATCTAGAGAGGGCTCTCTCTGAGACTTTATCTCTGATAGACAAACTGCTTTAAGGCTCTCTCTGAGACTTTATCTCTGATAGACAAACTGCTTTAAAATGATGTCTAGATTTAGAACCTTAAAATAATTTTTCGAGGTCTGCTGACAAAGATAATGTTTATAGGATATGGAGCCAACCCCTAAATACAAAGAAAAAAATGTTGGGTAGATATAAATCCTCAGAGGAACAAAGGATAAACAAGGTGATAAACTTTAGTGTTTATTTTGATCATGTAGGGTGAAAGAAGAAAAGAAACATACAACAAAATCAGAGAACCACAACGAATGAGTTTTGATCTTAGCTGAGAAGATAGATATAATTCAAATCGGTTCAGTCTAGACCACCATTAGATGAATTATGAACTTTCAAATTTACCAATTTAAAGAGAAGAAAAGTGAAAATGAATATGTGTACACAGGAAATACATACAAAGAAAGGTACAAGCTTCAGATCACCACCATTAGAATGTTTTTCCTAAGGAACTCAGGACTTCTGCATTTGTATTTCTTTAGATTCATAAAATTACATAGAGGATCAAAATATCTATACATTTTCCCGTGCACCCCCCTTTTACATTAAAATAGTCTGTATATATAGAAAATAAAGCTATACTTAGTTGTTAGGAGTCGAACTACTATCTCCTAGATTTATGGATCTGGTTGTTTTCAAAGAGAAAAACAACCTCTACAAAATTGACCAAAAATAGGAAAGTCGATCTAGCAATAATAACCTATTCGAGATTTTGTTTACAATCATAAATTATTTAGAAACTTTCATGGTTGTGATGAATCATCATGTGTGTTGTTGGACAAAATTGTCATCGTTGAGCGGTAAATTCTAGTTTCTGCTGCGCAAATGTTGGCTGTGAAATCTGCACAAAGATCTTGTGCGGTGAATCTTCATGATGAGGTTTCATGCATGAATCTAGTTGGTATCAAAGGATGGGATTATTCAATTTGTCTGTATATTCGTTGTCTAAACTCATTTGCAGTTGTAAGGCCCTGTTTGTCCTTCTTAATGATAAATTTTGTCTCTTCAAACTCCTCACTTGTCTCAACAGAGCCGCATTTCTTTTAAATTTTGATTGAGCATCCGAGAGAGATGCACATGAATCATCAATAGTTGGTCTGCATTCCTTGAAATTTTCCATGATTCTTTCCTCTGATATCCTTTTTTCCTCCATGAGCTCAATGATCACATATTGAGCCTCTCTTCACTTTTTTTTTAGCCATTTTATATTCTTTTCTTCCCCTGTTGGTGAGGTAGGAGATCTCTGACCTTCTTGACTCTGTGATGCTGGTGTTTCAAGAATTTTTTCTGCTAGATGAATCCTCAATTATCTATTTTCTTGACAGAATTGGGATATGAAATGTAGAGATTTATTTAATTGTTGTTTCACCTCCTTAGTATATGTATCTTCCTCACCTAGTTCCACTTGCTTTTCATCAATTCCCTAGTTTGCACATTCAAAAAGCCTTGGCTTAATTTCAGGTATAGGAAATCTCCTGGCAGAGGATATGGTTCACGATTTACTGGGAGCTTGGGTCTCTTCAGTTTCATCAGTAAATTTTAGTTTTCTCCTCTTCTTGGATGTTGGATGACTGAGTGATGAGTCTTCCATTTCTTTTCCTTTTCTTCTTCCAGAAACATCTCCTTCTCTCATCTCTGAACTATGAAGTGTTGGTTTCTCAGTAGCTAAAGGAATATCTCCTTTAGTGTCTCTGGGAATGTTTGTTGAAATCAAAAATGAATTCCAGTCCCTGTTCGAATTTCCCAACTCCTCGACCACCAACATCTTAATCAAGGAAAAATGGAATAATTTGTTCTCTAGTTGGTTAGCTTTGGCTTGGACACTGTCTGCCTTATTTTCTAGGCTACGACACAGGAATTAAGGTAAGTTTAAGGGACTTCTCCCTGTGAAATGAAACAATATCCTGATGTGGTATGGATGCACCTTGTCTAATCTCCCCTCATAGAGATAGAGGGAAAAGAAAGTCTGAGACCTCAACCTATGGTTCTTCTATAGCTCACCCTCAAGTGGATGGATTGACCAAGATGGTGAAGTCCTTAACTGCAGAAATGGAGAAGATGAAATTTGAAGGGAAGAAGACATACAGAAATCCCCAAAACATTGATAACAGGGGAAAATTCAGAAGGCCAAATAACAATGTTCCTCAAATGATGCCAAGGGAACAAAGGAATAGAGATAGATATGATCAGAGGATCCAAACCCCTCTCCAAAATAACCTTGTGGCTGATGAGGAAGGAGAGGAGATAGATGAGCTTGGTCCTGAAATACATTGTTTTGGAGACACCTCCCCTTTCCCCCATTTGACTCAATCTGCATATGAAGAATGCCTTATGAACAATCAAATCAATGAGCTGAGTAAGGGGGAGAAGGAAAAAGACAACAGTCCTAATAGATACAATCTCAGATCAAAGAAGAAATAAGGGAAGTATGATATCCCTGATCAGTCAATCATAGCAGAAAAACCTGCAACAAACATTGCCAAGGAAACGAAAAATCAGAATCTCTCATCAATAGCCAAAGACCCTGTCCTAGAGGTAAGGGAAATTCCTAAGCCTCTTTCTTCCTTTAACTTTGAGCATGAAATTCAAAAGTTTAGAATCCCTGTGCCCCTTTCAGAGTTGTTCAAGCATGAAAAATTCAAAAAATCCATCTCTAAGATATTACAACCCGAGCCGCCTTGCCATTCCACAGATTCAGTAAATCTCCAAGATGAAAAGCCAGCAATCATACTAGGTCCTATGGTAGAAGACAAAGATGATTCATCTCCTCACTTATACACATCATTTAACATTCATGATAAGGTGTTGCATAATTGTTTGATGGATTCTGGGGCATCTCATAACCTCATGCCTAAAACTTTCATGGAAGAGCTCGGGTTGGAAGTCATAAAGTCCTATCATGATTTGTACTCTTTTGACTCTAGGAGAGTGCAATGTCTCGGAGTTATCAAAAATCTAGTGGTAACCTTGTTTCAGCTGCCTATGAAGAGTGTGGTCATGGAAATTGTGGTAGTTGATCTTCCTCCCATGTTCGACATGTTGTTGTCAAGATATTGGATAAAAAGACTTGGGGGAACCTTGCAGATGGACCTAACCTATGCTACCATTCCATTCTTTGGAGGGGAGCACAAAATATTGTATATAGAGGCTCAGTTGGCTTACATTGTAAGTGATGAAGCAAATCCCATCAATCATCCCATCTTTTCCCTGGACACTGATTTGGGATCTAGCTTGTTGCAGCTCACCAACTCCCTCAAGCCTCCTCTTCAACTTAGAAAGCAGCCAATTAACCCCCATGAGGATTCTCCTTCAACTGGTTCAGTGTGGAAAATGTTCTTTGATGGATCTTCCTCTAAAGATGGTGCAAGTGATGGAATAGTTTTTGTTTCCCCTGCCCAAGAAACCATATCTCTGTCATACAAGTTAGAGTTTGAAGCTACAAATAATGTGGTAGAGTATGAAGCTCTTACCTTGGGATTAAGAGCTGCAAAGGATATGGGAATAAAGGAAATATCAGTATTTGGTGATGCTGAGTTGATCATCCAGCAGATCCGAAACATTTGTCAGAACAAACATCCTCAGCTGAGGAATTATAGAAATGAAGTATGGGACCTCATTGATAGTTTTTTCCTAGATTTCAATATATCATTCATTCCAAGGAAAGGAAACACTATTGCTGACTCTCTGGCTATTTCGACAAGCAATTTCAAAATTCCCCTACCACCCAAACTCAGGTATGATATAGAAGTAAAATACAGGCCCTCCATACCTGACAATGTCAAGAATTGGAAGGTTTTTGAGGATGATGTTGAGATCAAAAGATTCCAGGAGACTGTTGATGAATTTTCAGTACTGCACATTGATCAAGACCCTGATTCTGAAGAAGATATTCATGCTGGTAATTTTTTGAACATGATTGTTGATCATCGCATTGTTCAATTGCCTAGCAATCACATCCCAAAGGGGCTGGTCCCTTTGGAAAGTCTATTTGACAAAAATGATGTGGTAGTAAAGGGAAACAATTCAAAGGATTACACAGAGGTGGCCGAGTCCAACATTGGAATAGAAGAGGAGACCAAATTTGTTAAATTGTCAAGCAACTCGACAAGAGAACATAGGGCTGAGTATGCTGAGTTATTAAAAGAATTTGTTGATATGTTTCCCTGGACCTATGAAGACCTCAAAACATATGACACAACTGTCATTGAGCATAAGATCCCACTGAAGGAGGAGGCCAAGCCATTTAGACAGAAACTAAGACAGATTAACCCTATGTTGCTGCCTGTCATGGAAAGGGAGGTAAAGAAACTGTTGGATGCCCAAATCATTGTCCCTTTGAGATATTTTGAATGGGTGGCTAACTTGGTTAGAGTGAGGAAGAAGAGTGGAGAAATCAAACTCTGTATTGATTTCATAAATCTGAACAGGAGCTCAAAGAAGGACAATTACCCTCTACCAAATATGGAACACATATTGCAGAGGGTAACAGGGGCATCTAGAATCTTAATGATTGATGACTTTTCTAGCTACAATCAGATCTTTGTTCTTCCTGAACACAGGGAGAAAACAACATTCACAACTCCTTGGGGTACATTCATGTATGCCAAAATTCCCTTTGTATTGATGAATGAAGGGGCAATGTTTCATCGATCCATGGACATAGCCTTCATTGGGAAGAAAGATCAGTTTGTGGTGATCTATCTAGATGACATAACAGTCTTCTCTAGATCTGATAAAGAGCATTGTTGTCACTTGAGGAAGGTTTTCTTGAAATGCAGAAGGTTTGGCCTTTCCTTAAACCCCAAGAAATATTTGTTTGCTATGAAGGAGGAGAATTTGTTAGGCCATATAGTATGAACAGAGGGAGTAAGAATTGATCCTAGTAGGGTAGAGGCAATTCAGACCCTGTCACTTCCTAGGTCCAGAAAAGAAGTCCAGGCTTTCTTGGGGAAGATTAACTTTCTGAGGGGGTTTGTCTCAAATGTTGTTGAGTTGGTGAAACACATCACAGTCATGCTCAGAAAGGGAAGTGAAGTAAAATGGACTGCTAAACCCAGGGAATATTTTGACCCAATCAAAAGGGCATTGACTGAGGCACCTATGCTGGTTAGTCCTGATTATTCCAAAGATTTCCTGATTTTTTCTTTCGCTTCTTTTGACACAGTAGCAACAATTTTATTGCAGAAAAATGAGGAAGGACGAGAGAAGCCCATTTATTTCTTTAGTAAGGCATTAAGAGATGCAGAATTCAGGTATGAAATCATGGAGAAACATGCTTATGCCTTGGTTAAGGCCCTTAAATTATTCAGAGTCTATGTATTACATTCAAAAATCATTTCATATGTTCCTTCAACCTATATGAAATACATTCTTATACAACCTGACATAGATGGGAGGAGAGGTAAGTGGATTGCTAAGATCCTTGAGTTTGACCTGGATATAAAACCCACCAAGTTGGTTAAAGGGAAGGGTTTAGCCAAGCTGCTGGCTGAATCCAATTGTAAGGCCTTGGGGGTTGGCTTCGTCAATGATTACTTATAAAATCAACAAACTGAGTTATCTGACAAAATCCCTCAGGGTGGCTTATCACTAGCAGAGTGCATCTGGTATAGAGACATTATATATTTTCTGCTAGAATTAAATCCCCTTGATGAAATGGGGAAGATTAAGGCAAGAGATTTAAAGCTCAAGGAAATCCATTATTTCCTTATTAACCAGGTCCTGTATTGGAGAGACCCTCTGGGAGTTCTCCTGAGATGTATGAACCCACAAGATGCCTAGAGAGTCATGCTTGATTTTCATAGAAGCCTGTGTGGGGGGCACCATTTCTGGAATACTACAGCCCACAAAATTCTTTGGTCTGGGTACTACTGGCCCAACTTATTCACTGATGTCTGCAAATAGGTCAGAGCCTACATCAAATTCCAAAGGTTCTCAGGAAAGTAGCAGCTCAAATCTTTGCCACTAAAGCCTGTAGTAGCGTCAACACCCTTTCAACAATGGGGGTTGGACTTCATTGGAGAGATCCATCCTCCTTCAAGTGG